>JAQHUG010000128.1:2784138-2904870 GCA_028555095.1 Dicrostonyx torquatus | reverse complement strand
CAGAGGTCTTGAGTTTAAGTCCCAGCAACCATAGTGGCTTACAACCAGCCATCTCAAATGAGATCTGGTACCCACGTTCCAGTGTGCAGGTAGAATACTGTATACATAATAAATAAATAAACTTTTTAAAATTATATATTCATATGTAAAAATGGCATCCAGTAGCAATAAACAGGAAGAATCCATCCCCTCACCAAGAGACTTGATGTAGGGGTTTTGCTTTTTTTTTTATTTGTTTGTTCTGTTTTGGTGAGGGGGATATGTGTGCTTTTTATTAAAGGCATGTGCCACCACAGTGTGGTTCTTTTACACACACACACAAGCACACACACATGCACACATCGTGTTTTCTTCAGCTATGGAGGTTGCTCAGTGGTTAGGGTTGCTTATTGCCCTTGCAGAGGACCAGGTTTCAATTCCTATCACCCACAAGGGGGCTCAAAATCATCTTTAATTTCAATTCCAGGGGATCTGACTGACATCCTCTTCTGGTTTCTGTTGGCATGTACACGGTACACATGCATGCAGGCAAAACATTCGTACACATACAGCTTTAAAAAGTAACTAAAAATATTTTTTAATCATGTTTCCTTAGGTTCTCTAAATACTCTAGGCTCACACTCACAGTGTAACGTAAGCTTTTCTCACAAGCTTGCTCCCCACCTTCGCAATCAGGATCAAAAGACAGAGTTCCAATCTTGACTCCACCATAGTCGCTCATGACTCTAGTCACCACCTTTAACTTCCCTGGGCTTCATGGTCACCCTTTCTGGCCTACAGATGCTGCTGGACCTCTAGGAACAGTGTGAGGCACTTGACACAACTCACTTCTTCTTTCAGACCCCTGGAAAAGCCCGTCCTTCTCAATTCTCCTTTCCTTTTTATTTTTTATTTTTAGTTCTTTTATTGAGCTCTACATTTTTCTCTGCTCCCCTCCCTGCCTCTCCCCTCCCCTTCAACCCTCTCCCAAGGTCCCCATGCTCCCAATTTACTCAGGAGATCTTGTCTTTTTCTACTTCCCCAATTCTTCTCTCCTAATATTTCTGTTAGTCTCTGTCCTCCAAACATTCCTCATGGTGATTCTCAGTGTAGCTCCCTCTAGGTGTTGGCCTCGTCCCTTCCTCCCCACTGAGATGCTCACCACTGTCTAATGAACAGCCAAGGGAGCTCTGGGCTCTGTTCTCTCCTGGCGGTATTTTCAGGTGGAGGGTGCTAATCCTCTGTTGACGAGCATTTCTATTTTTATTTATTTATTTTATGCGTATGAGTGCTTTTTGCCTGTACATTTTTGTCTGCACATTGTGGGCCAGAAGAGGGTGTTGGATCTCCTGAGACTGAGTTACAGTCAGTTGTGAGCCACCATGTGGCTATGGAAATTGAATAAGTTAGCTCTTCTGTGCACTTAACTGCTGAGCCATCTCTACAGAACTTGGTATATATTTTCTATAGCATAAAATTCACTCATTTTAAGTCCATGTTTTTTGGTCCCATGATGGTACAACCACACAAAAAAAAATCCATTTTAGACTATTTTTACCCTCCCAGTGAGATCCTCCGTGGTTTCTATAGCAAACCTCCCTTCTCATTTCTAGATGTCTCCGTTCTTTTACCTATTAATCACCTTTTTTCCCTTGGATTTTCAAGACAGGATTTCTCTATGTAACTTTGGCTATTCTGGAACTTGCTCTGTAGACCTCAAACTCACAGAGACCCTCCTACATCTGTCTCCTGAGTTTGGGATTCATGGTGTGCACAACCACTGCCTGGTATTTCTGAATATTTTTTTTTTGGTAGTTGGAATCATACAGTGGTTGCTCTTTTATTTCGCCTTTTATCTCCTATCATAATTTTGAGGTTTAGCCACATGTAATACATATCAGCATTTCATTACTTTATCACCTGTGAAATCAGAGCAAGTTTTCTTGTCATGTTTATAAAAAGAGATATTAGGGATGTGGCACAGCTACTGACCAAGGTTTCTGTCCTGTCCTGTCCTGCAGATGTTCAGTCCCAAAAAACACGTCTACATTGATTATAAAGTGGTGGCCTATTAGCTCAGGCTTCTTATTAACTCTTATATCTTACATCTTAACCCATAATTCTTGTCTGTGTTAGCCATGTGGCTTGGTACCCTTATCAGCGAGGCATTCTCATCTTGCTTCCTCTGCATCTGGGTGACAGCTGCAGACTGAGTCTTTCCTCTTCCCAGAATTCTCCTGGTCTCCTTGCCCTGCCTATATTTCCTGCCTGGTCGCCCCACCTATTCTTCCTGCCTCGCTACTGGCCAATCAGTGTTTTATTAAAATACAAGTCTTTACAGGGTACCAGACCATTTTCCCATAGCTCATAGCTAAGTTGGTAGAGTGATTGCCTAGCATTCAGGAGACTCTGAGTTGGAACCCAAGCACTGAGTAAACCCATTGTGGCGACACAACTGTAAATCCCAGCACTCAGAAGGTGGAGGCAGGGAATCAGAAGTTCAAAGGTCATGAATGAGCAAGATAGCTAATCCAGTTAAAAAAAAAATGCTGCCAAGTGTAATGACCTGGATTTGATCTCTGGTTCTTACAGAGTGGAAGGAGAGAACTCCCAAAAATTGTCCTCTGATCTCTACACTGATGCCAGACAGTGTGCATGCCCCTCCTCCAACAAATAAATAATGAAAATGTACAAAGGTCATCGAGATCATCCTCAGCCTTGAGTTCAAGGGCAGCCTAAGAAATATGAGACCAAAACATGAAAATAAGCTAGGCGTGGTGACACACACCTCAGCACACAAGAAGCAGAGGCAGGTAGATCTCTGGGAGTTGGAGGCCAGCCTGATCAAAATGGTGAGTTTCAAGATACATAATGAGACTGTGTCTCAAAAACTAATGGTAATAATAAATTAAATAAAAATAAGCAAATGAATAAAATGAAATAAATAAATTACCTGGTTGTTGTTGTATCTAGGTCCTTGAGGGCCTGAGTTAAGTGCTTTATTTGAATCATAAAATTCAGATCTCACGGGCTGGAGAGATGGCTCAGTGGTTAAGAGCATTCATTGCCTGCTCTTCCAAAGGTCCTGAGTTCAATTCCCAGCAACCACATGGTGGCTCACAACCATCTGTAATGAGGTCTGGTGCCCTCTTCTGGCCTGCAGACATATACATAGACAGAATATTGTATACATAATAAATAAATAAATAAATAAATATTTAAAAATAATTCAGATCTCACAACAGCCTTATAGGCTGACAGTGCTGTACCTGTTTTCAGTCTGAGTAAACTAAACTGTGCAGCTATGAACCAACTTGGCCAAAGTCGCAAAATAAGTAGGTGGCTCAAGTTGTTTTAGTTTTGTTGTTTTTCAAGACAAGGTTTCTCTGTGTAACTCTGTGGCTGCCCTGGAACTCACTCAGTAGATCAGGCTGCCCTCGAACTCAGAGATCCACCTGCTTCTGCCTCCTGAGTGCTGGAATTAAGGGCCTGAGCCACCACTGCTCAGGATGGGAACTTGAATTTTGAGTCTTGACTCTAGAACCCAAACCAGAATCCTTTGTTCTTCAACAAAGTGGATGGTCCTGTGTTCCATTCCTTTCTAACATCTCAGAGTATTGATATTTGGTTTTCTGAGACAGGGTCTATTTTTGTAGCAAACCTCTTACCATGGCCTCCCAAGTCCTAGATTTACAGATGTGAGCCTCACCTTTCTCAGCCCACTGTGGATTTTTATGTTGGTATATGGAAATGCATGATAAATAACAGTGAAACTGGACTGTGGCAGGCCTAAGGTCTGTTCTGTAGGAAGATTACACTGGGAAAAGCAGCAGACTATGAATACCATGGGTTGTTTGAGTAGCAAGAGAATGTCTATCCCTTTGTTTTGCTGAGCTGCGGATCAGACCTCATGCATATGCACACAATATGCAGGCAGGCCCTGGACAACTAGCTGCTCCTCCAGTGCCCTAGTGATTTCAGGCAGCATCTCTGAGGCTTCATGGTGAACCTCAGGCCCCACAATTACTCCAACAAGCTTCTTGGAGATGTATTATTCCAGTCAACCGTGTCAACCGTGAGTACTGAAGTATGCTGCACTCTAAACCCGTCCTATGACTTCAGTCCTAGGATGGGTACCAGGAGTGAAGACCACACCCACTCCACTGAGGGGATCACCGGAGGCGACCTCAAGTTTCAATTATGGTGTAGAAGTGAGACACTGAGTCTCCAGTCCCCTGACAAGACTGAGGAGAAGCAAAGATCCCATGCCACTTCAAAAGCAGGTGACACAGTCACAGGCCTCTTACTGATAGCACCTTATTGACTGCCTGCAACATCCTCATCCAGGGCACATAAACATCCCAGCATGGCTTACCTGACCAATAAGAGTAAATGTTTGGGTTTTGTTAAACAACAGGATAGTGGTTCTCCTTGGGGTAGCAAGGAACTGGTTTTGTTCTCTTTCTCTGGTACTGCTGCCTATCCACATCTTCACTTTGTGGTATTTTCTTTACTGTATGTTTGGTTTTGCACATACTACTTCAGTAAAATTTATTCAAAAGACATAAACTATAATAAATATTTAGAACATAAATATCACTTATAGCACCTGGCATGGCAAGGTCTCATTTGAGACGAACTCACAGTATGAATCCATGCTGCATTATCGAGCTTCCCTTAAAGGTTAGAAGTTCTAGCCTGGTCTACAAGGTGAAATCCAGGACAGAGAAACCCTGTCTCAAAAATCAAAAACAAAAACAAAAAAGAAAGAAAGAGAGGGAGAGAGGGAGGAGAGGAAGGGAGGGAAGGAGGGTGGGAGGGAGAGAGGAAGGAAGGAAGGAAGAAAGGAAGGAAGGAAGGAAGGAAGGAAGGAAGGAAATAAGTCCTGTGGTTGCCAAGGGTTCTGGCTTCTAGTGAAGTTATGGAGCTGGGAGCCAAGGATGGCTGCAAAGAAGATCAGGCAGAAGGTGAGTCTACTGTGCCATGACCATGTGCCAAATCTAGTGCATCCTTCTGTGATCAGTGCAGATGCCCTGAGGCTTGGAGGCTAGTTTCTGCGAGTTTGGTCCAGACCCGGGGGGTTTCTTCAGGTTCACAGTCTGAGCTTTGCGGAACTTGAGTCTCTTGTCTAGCCCTTCCAGTTGGCATCATCGGTCCTCTAGGAACTCCACAACCACTGCACTCTGGAACCCCTACCCCAAGAGATGATACGTTCCCTCCTGCACCCCCCAAAACAAAAGATCTTCATCACCATTGGAAATCTTCCTAACATGGGACTGAGGGTGGCAGAGAACCAGAAATGCAAAACAGCACCGCTTCTTCTTATGCTAACCCTGAAAACAAATAAAATCCCAGACAGAAAGTTCCCGTGGGTCCCCCCTCACCATTCCCTGTTGTAGGCTTCCATCTGTAGTCCCAATGCCCAGCAGCTGAGAAAAAGGGTCTGTCACCCAACGGGGAAAACTTTGCTTTAGTCACTGACTTCTGACTCAGTTTCCTCACCTGTGAAATGGATGCAACACCAGTACACAACTCAGAGAAGTTGGGGGAGTTGGTGCCCTCTGAGAAGATTTGAAACGGGCTGGAGTGAGAGCTCAGCTGTTAGGAGGCTTGTCACTCACTCATCCACAGGACCCAGGCTTGGCTCCCAGAACCCATGTTGGGGGCTCATAACTGCTTACAACTCCAGCTCAGAGGGATCCCATGTCCTCTTCTGGCCTCTGTGGGTACCTGTATACTCAGGACATATACGCATACTCACACACACACACACACACACACACACACACAAAAACCAATAAAAATCTTAAGGAACAAAAAGAAGCAAAGCAAATTACAGCATCTGGTACACAGTAGGAGCTCAACCAAATTTCCTTTACCCTCCATCTCTATTCAGATGGTACTGGTCTCCAGCATCCACCAGGAGCAACCTCTTTCAGTCCGCCAAACTTAGAGGTACCACCAAGGTCCACCACCAGCACCCCAGCCTTCCCTGCCCACCTTACTACACGCCACACCTCCCATCTCTTATCCCACTGTCCCCACTGCTCCAGTCCAGATTTCTTACGTCATTCTTCACAGGCTCATTTATCCAGCGCTGTCTGTCATCCCTCTTTTCTCTCTCCCAGGAATCCACACATGCCCAGGCAAATGGTGAGGAGACCCTGAGGGAAAAGACCTCTCTGTCCACGCTCAGGGCCGACTAGTGCTAGCGCCTCCCTAAATGTCTGCTGCCCAGAGGCGTGGGTCTACCTTCAGCTTCAACTTCTCTCTCACAGTCCTCAGCCCCGCCCCCAGTCCTGCAGCTGGTAGTGTTATAAAGCAGTCCCCCCCTCCCCCCACTCAGAGGCCATATTCACCCTAGCGGTGGTGACAGGTTGACGACTCCTATAACAGGCCCCTTTCCTCTTCTGGGGGTTCCTGCCTGTATGGAGCCTGGTGGAGGGGCCACCAGCAGGGCCGGAAACCTGTGAAGACTGTCTCTGGCTGCCACTGAGTTCTGTTACCAGAATGGATGTTTTTCTACAATTACAGCCTTCCCTCCTTCATTACGTCTCTCATGCTCCTAGGATAGTAAATGCCCAGCCTAGGCACTACATTTCCTATAACTTACAGTCATCAGAAAATCTTTTATTAATAGGCCTGCTGCTGCTGAGGAATCTGGCCCTGAGGCCAGTTCAGACGGACATTTCTAGAGAATGGCTCCATACTTAGCGCAGAGATGCCCATATCTTCAACAGCTGTCCTCGTTTTTAAAACATTGTTTGTAATTTTATTTTTTTAAATGATGATATACGTGTGAGGGATGTCCACATAAATGCAGTGCCAGAGGAGGCCACACCAGGCTGTGAGTTTCCTCAAGTTGGACTCACAGGAAGTTGCAAGCCACCATAAGTAGGTAGACGCAGAACTCTGGTCCTCTCTACAAGACCAGCATGTGCTCAGAACCACTGGGCCATCGTCTCTAGCTGTCATCTTGGCTACTGTCTCTACCCAGCAAGCAAACAAAGGATAGAGGAAATTAGGAACTGAAATATGGACCCTAGGACATGGTGTTAGGTAACATGCTTAGAATGCACAAAAGCCGTGACTTAATTCTCAGCACAAGAGGGGACAATCCTAATGTCATCATCTCCTGTTGCAGCTTTACCTGGCTGAGCCTTGGTTTTGTTTCTCCACCTAAGCGATGGAGATGATTATAAATTGGAGTTGGTATTTATTTAGTTATTTTATTTGTTTTCCATTTTTGTTTTTGATATTTTGAGGCAGGGTTTCTCTGTGTAACAGTCCTAGTTGTCCTGGAACTTACTTTGTACTTACCAAGCTGGTCTCGAACTCACAGAGATCCACCTGCCTCTGCCTCCCAACTGCTGGGATTAAAGGCATGCGCCACCACCACCCGGATAAATCAGAGTTGTTAGGCAGATTAAATTAGTTAACATTCATAATGTGATTAGCTTTAAGTACTCAGTGACTTTTGTCAAATACCAAAGGACAAAAGGACAGCACCTCAATATCCTGATTCCAAAATGTGTCCTATTGGTGCAAAATGCCCCAAAATATATATAATGTGTGTGTGTGTGTATGTGTGTGTGTGTGTGTGTGTGTATAAAACTTAACCATTATGGGCTGAAGAAATGGCTCAGAGTTTAAGAGCACTGACTGCTCTTCTGGAGGTCCTGAGTTCAATTCCCAGCAATCCACATGGTGGCTCACAACCACATGTGATGAGATCTGGCGCCCTCTTCTGGCCTGCAGGCATACATGGAGGTTGAACATTGTGTATGTAATAAATAAATAAATCTTAAAAAACTTAACCTTTATGTTTCTTTGTGATATTACTAATATTCAAACCTAATAGAACTGCCTTTGTGAACTAGCCAACCATTCTCAATTCTTACTGCTTTTTCTGAGGATACTCAAAAGGAGAAGTCAAGAAGAAAGATCAAGAAGAGAAAAAAAACCCAGCACTCGGGAGACAAAGGCAGGCAGAGCTCTGTGAGTTCGAGACCAGCCTGGTCTACAAGAGCTAGTTCCAGGACAGGCTCCAAAGCCACAGAGAAACCATGTCTTGAAAAACCAAAAAGAGAGAGAGAGAGAGAGAGAGAGAAATGCTCGTTGAGAAGGATATAGTAGTCTGGAATGGCTCCAGCACTCAGGCAGATGCATCTCTGAGAGTTAGAGACCAGCCTGATCTAAATAGTGAGTTCTAGGACAGTCAGAGCTACACAGTGAGACCCTGTCTTAAAAACGAAATAAAACAAGCAAACAAAAAAAGTAATGGCTATAGTAAAATTCTTACTGTTTTAAAATATTTTTAAAATTATTATCAATTATATATATGTAGGCGTCTTGTGTGAATATGTGCATATGACTGCAGATGCCAGAGGCAGAGGAATCAAATCCCTCGGCACTGGAATTGCAGGTGTTTGTGAGCTGCCTGACTTGGGTGCTGGGAACTGAACTCCAGTCCTCCAGGAAGGCAGAAAGTGCTCTTAAATGCTGAGACATCTTTCCAGGTCCATAAAATTATTATTTTACAAGTTATTTTCCATACTTATAGAAGGCAAGTTTTGTTGTTGTTGTTTTGAGTTTTTGTTTGCTTCTTTTTTTTATTTTTCTAGACAGGGTTTCTCTGTGTAGCTCTGGAGCCTGTCTTGGAACTGTCTCTGTAGACCAGGATGGCCCCAGACTCACAGAAATCCACCTACCTCTGCCTGTCAAGTGCTGGGATTAAAGGTGTGCACCAGCACCATCTATCTTAGAGTTAAATTTTATTTAAGAAGTTATGACAATGTCCAGTGGTAGTGGCACATACCTTAAATTCCAACACTTGGGAGGCTGAGGCAAGTGGATCTCTATGAGTTCAAGGCTAGCCTGGTCTAGAGTGAGTACCAGGACAGATTCCAAAGCTACAAGGAAACCCTCTCTGTAAAAACAACAACAACAAAACGCCCATGTGAGAAGTGCTTAGTGAGAGTCAAGAGGAACGGTTTTTGGAGCTGGGGTGGGGGTGGGGTGTTTGCAGAGCTGTAGAACCTGCACGTGCTAACAACAACACACCCAAAGATGTGCAGTAGACTTTCCATTCACAGACACCTCTTACTCATGGAGGCTTAAGAATGGCCTGACCACTCGATAGCACTCTCAAGCACACTCTAGGAAAAGGTAAGGCCTGTCTGCCTCTCACCTAGCATTTACCCTAAACAAACTCACCAACACCTTTATCCTGGATTCAGAATAAATCTAAAGGTTTAGATTGCATGCCCAGGAAGCTATGTGCTTAGTCAAAGCTTTAAGGAAGGTATTGCGATGGATGTTCAAGGCAGCCCTAGGAAGGTTTTTCTGTTCCTGGCTAGAGCGAAGCCTCTACGATCACTTTAAGCAAAACACTTAACTTTCCCACCAGACATTTCTGCCCCACAGAGGCTGGCACTGATGGTTCTCAACCAGAAGCAACTCTTGCCCTGCAGTGGACACCTGATAATGTCTGAAGACATCTTTTGTCCTCACAACGGACATTAATATGTAGAAGCCAAAGATACAACTACATATCCTAAATACGCAGACCAGCCTCTTCAGCAAAGGAAGCCATCTGACCCAAACTGTCAAGTGTCCAGGTTGAAAGCTGCTGAACTAGAACAAATGCCCCCGTTTGGAGAAAGCATGCCTTCAAGACACCTTCAGCTGAGGAAGGAGGTCAACTGGAGCCTCAGGAGGGAGCCCCAACTGAGAATGGGAGGTGCCTACAGGCTGGGTCCTCCTGCCTTGCCTTCAGAGCACAAAACCCTGGCATCTGAAGAGATTAAACAAAACACTTGATTCCCAGTCCCTCAGGCTGCAAAACCCTGCCCCTCATATCCTATTTCTCTCCTGCATCCCCCAAGTCTTGAAGCACAGTTAGAAATTCAAATCTTTACTGTCTGGCTCTCGAAAGCTCAGCCTGGCTTGCTTTCTGGACATGCGCACTGCCTTTCTTTAAGATGACCCCAGCCTTGCTTCTTGCATCAATTGTAAGTTTTTCTTCCCCTTCCCCCTGTACCTCTCCTTCTCTTCCTAATTAAGTCGCATCCAGGGTGTCAGGAAAGAGAGGAAAGCCTTCTGAAGACTTCCGTGCTCTAGGTTCTGGGAGCCTATAGCTCTGTGGGTTTTGTGAGGTGCCAACCACACTGTGGTCATTAAACCCCACGGTGGTGGGGGGAAGGAGGGAGTGGCTTTCTTGTTGCTGCTAACCTGGGAGCCAGCTACATCTTGTTTATCAGACTCCTTTTAATTCAGCTTGGTCAGGTTCCAAGTGCAGAGGTGGAGATTAAAGGCAACTGAAGAATCCAATTAGCTGCCCAGTCTTCTTTAAGCCAAAAACTCAGGTCACAAACTAGATCAAAGTGAAATGATTTCTCGACAGCTCTGTTCATTAAGGGGAGGGTAAGAGCTCACACTGCTAAGCTGGGCTCATTACTGGGACTGGCATTTTAAATACAGTATCTCCCCCAAATTACATGTTTCAGAGGTCAGAGGGAGAAACCCAGATTATCTTACATGAAGTCCTGTTCTAATAGAAACCAGAAAGCAAGAGTGTAGGACTGCTAGGAAAAGATCTGAATAAAGCTCCAATATTCCTGGGCAGGAAAACCCAATGTGGAGGCTAGGTAATCCCTCCTCCGGGGGATCTGAAGAATTGAGAAATCAGGGTCTTCCAGGTGGCCTGCTCAGCAATTAGTTTGAGTCCTGCAGAATTCTGGCCACTTCTCCCTAGTTAGGACAGCTGCAAGGGAGATGCCCCACTGCTCTGGCAACCTGGTCAAGTCCAGCCTTTCCCAGCCCGAGGACCAAAGCAGCTTCAGAAGAAAAGCTCTTCCCCATTTCAGCAGGAGGCCTTGGGCATATAGTTCTCTGCTCCCCCAGGTCTTATTGGGTGGCTAAAGAACACTGGCGGAAGGGACCACAGAAGCCCTGCTCACATTCCCTTCCTGTAGGGAGGATGGCATAGTGGATTGCTATGAGAACACTTAGGAAAATGTGATTCTACATGAGAGAAAAAGGAAGAGACAGAAGAAGAACTCTCAAAACAGCATAAAGACCTATGCCTTCCCTCCTTTCTCTAAGACAGTGGTTCTCTACCTAACGCTGTGACCCTTTAATACAGTTCCTCATGTTGTGATGACATCTCAAACATAAAATTATTTTCAATGATACTTTGTAACTGTAGTTTTGCTACTATTATGAATCGTAATGTTTTTATGAATCTGTGTTTTCCGATGGTCTTAGGTGACCCCGTGAAAGGGTTGGTAAACCTAAATGCTGTCCTGCCCCACAGGCTGAGAACTGCTTAAGGGTACTGATTTTCAATTGAGCCAAGAAATCTGTGCTAAATTCTGCTTAGCCTCACAGACAATCACTTCTAAAAGTGTCTGCAGAAGATTGCATATGTGGGGACCCTCAGGCTTGCAGGACACTAACCATGGCTCTAGTTTAATTATTCAGCCTTTAGGACAGAGCTACTTCTTTGGTCTGAAATATGCTCTCTAGCTCAACTGTGTCCCAACAGATTGACATCATTTGGAAGGATGACTCCTGTGGATGGAAGGAAGGACACACACATACACACACACACACACACACACACACACACACGGGGGGGGGGGAGAAAGAGGGGGAGGATGGAGAGGAAAGAGAGAGAAACAGAGACGGAGAGGAAGAGTATGGGAGGGTGATGAAGAAAGAATGTGGAGAGAGGAATGCTCTTCCCAATGTTGTCTTGTCCCCAATGTCTGTCCACTGCATCCCCACCAGATCTGGAGAAGCCTCAGAAACCTCATTATGCAAAATTACTCAAAGCGCGGGAGGCGGGAGAGTTACTTTAAGGGAGCAGCCACCCAGGACCTCCTGCCAGCTCCCTCAGACTAGAGCCCTAACCCTCAAGTGGCAGATTGGAAGTGAACCTCAGGGACCTCTCCCTAAATCTGAGAGTCCTGACTCCAAGTCCAGAAGAAACTGTAGCCCAAAGGATTTCCCTTTGGATCAGGAACAAGTTCCTGGATTTTGTTTTAGTTCTTTGTGTATGCACTTCCCCTCCCTGGAATTTCCTCATCTACTCAGGTCCTCCAGCTCCCTTTCCCCGAGGCATCAACAGCGGCCAGGAAAAGGCCCAGATCCCACGCAGATTTTACTACGTGCCCCGCAAACGCACAGGGAGCGTTTTGTTCTGTTTTGCTTTGTTTTGCGGCAGCAACCAAAAAAATGAGTTTAAAAATCGAATCTTTTCTAAGGAAAAACTAAGAATTGTGGGGTGGTGGAAGGTCGAGTTAAAGGGAGCTCAGATCCACTGGTTTGGGTGACAAGTCTGCCCACCTCCAGCGAAGAAACCCTGGGTGTGACACCCGAGATAGCACCCCTTCTACCGAGGGTCAGGACCCAGCTATACTGAGCAATGGCGGACGGGAGTGGGGACACTTAACCAGAGACACTTTTGCCCAGCAACTTGGCTGGGAGCCGCCGGGCACTCTCGTAGCCGCTGCCTTGTTTTGGGGCTAAAAGCATGAACGAAATGAACTAATGAAAATTTTAGTTCATGGTACGAGGGAGAGCGCTACCACCAACGACTTTCAAACGCACACCCCTGCCGGGGGGGGGGCAAGGCGCGCGTGACCTGCCACCCTGGAGCTGATCACTTTTACACAGCAGGCAGGCCGCAGCCTGAACCCGGCCCAAAGTGAGGACCGCTGGGTGCGGGGCAGGTGCCATCACAGGACCTTACAAGGTTCCCTCCGGAAAGCTGGAGCCTGCCCTGGCCACTGAGAAAGTGGGAGGTTGACCTGCCTGGGCTGAGGACGTGCTGGCCCGGGAATGGAGGCGGGGTTCCCCCCATCCCAGCTGTCCTTCTGGCCCCATAAGTCTTGGACCCGAAATAGCAAGTTCACCCCAGGTCAGTCTTGCTAGAATTGACCCTGCACCCCACCCCAGCAAGGCTCGGTCGGCCTTTGAGACCTGCTCACGCGGGCAAGGCCTCCTTCTAGAAGTCTCCTCTCAGTCTGGAGTGGAAATGACCTTGGAGTCGGGTGAGCCCGGCCTTGAGAAAGTGAAGACTAAATGGTTACAACTCCAAATTGCAATTGCGGGAGGAGTCTGACCTTGCTCAAGTGGGGCGCCCGGCCGCCACCGAGGGCGCCGCCGAGGGCTCCCTGCCACCGAGGGTTCCACCGCCACAGGCCGAGCCACCGCCCGGTGCTGATGCCAATGAGGCCCTGTGGGGAGGCCTTCGAGGACCATGGGACCAGGGGCTGGCACAGCCTACCTCTGCGGCGAGCCCTCCCTCTTGCGCGCCCCTGAACCAGACCTGAAAGCCTACAGATAGACACTTCGAACAATCCGGGAGAGGGAAGAAAATCAAAACAAAACAAACAAGAGCAGCCTTCCTGGGTAAACGCAGCGGCTACTTCTTAAAGTTTTCCCGACTTCTCATAAAGGTGGCCTGGCCGTTTACAGTAAGGGCAGAATAATGTTTGCGACTGTACGACATAACTATCTCCAGACTTGCCTCTCCCGTGCCCCCAGCTAAGGTTTTCAACAAGAGAAAGCAGCTAATGCATTTGCACACATTAAACATCTTGAACGCATAATTACAGGCTGCAGACAGGCTGAACGATAAAATATCTCCGCTCGATATTTTTGGAAGCCTTTTGCGACTGTGCCTGGAGTAAATAATAATCTCTATGTCCTTGGCTATCCGACTGCAGTCGGTCGTTATTTCAGAACACCCCTCACCTCATTTCGGTAGGGCTTTTGAAAAAAAACAGTGGCGGGGTAGGGGGCGGGAAGACGGAGAGTGAGGCTGTCAGGATACGGTCTCCCAGCCGCTCTGAACGGGGACAGAGACCAGCGACCAGCCAGCCACCAGCGACTATACAAAGAAAATGCATTCCGTGCCCTGGGGCCATGGCTCCTTGTTATAGGGGACTGCCGGTAGGGCCCTCTAGGCCTCCAGGCTCTGGGTACCAAGCTCTCCCCATCACCTTCTCTACCTGAAGACTAAGAAAATTAAAGGAGTAGACTGGACTGTTAAGTTCTTGCCTCGCAACGACCCCGCAAACCCAGTTTCTAGATTGAACTTCCTGCTACCTGGGGAATCTAGAAGAATAGGAGGAGCTGAATGATGGCGGCGCAGCGAACCTGAATAAAAAGAAGCATAGGTAGTTATTTCCATCCACAGAGGCCTGGGTCTTTAGCTTCCCTTGAGTCTTAGTTGCATGGTCTGTAAAATGGAGATGATTATAATAACCCCGGGACCTACTTCACAGGTCGTTATGAGGAAACACTTAAATTTTTTTTATTGCTGTATAACTTACATATAGCCGAGTATACAAATCTCAAATACCCAGCTGAGTGAGTTTTTATATATGTATACACTTGTGAACTACTACAAAGATCAAGGTATAGAGTGGCGTTACTAGCTCCCAGAAGTTTCTGTGAAATAAGGAGTTTTGAAACTAACTTTAGTAGTTGACGATATTGTCGCCAACTCAGAGATTAAGAAGCCCATTTCAGTACTCGAAGTTTCCTGACCTCCGGGGAAAGAACTACTAAAGAATTGGTTGGATATGTGGCTCAGTCGTGAGGCACTTGAGTAGCAGGCACAGGCCTTGTAGTTGATATCCAATGCTGAAAAATATAAATGTAATATGTATTGCTACTGCCACATGAACAATAACATTAATATCTGGGCAGGGCATCACTATATGCCCTGTTAGTCCTAGAACTCCCCATGTAAATCAGGTTGTCATTGAACTCACTGAGATCTGCCTTTTGAGTGTCCGGAGCAAAAAAAGCATGCACCACCACCACACCTGATACTTACTGTTAACATAGGTATGAGTTATGGGGACCTCTGCTCTAGGGGAGCGTTAGAGACCTTGCCTACAAGTACTCAGGGCGGAGAGCGGGGGTTGAAGACGAGGCTCACGTTTATTTTTGAGACAACATAGTTCTTCATGGGCATGGGCAGGATGTACATTTCCAGACCAGGAACTGGTCCCAGAGGGAAGTCGGAGGAGGCATTGTAAAGCTAAGGTCCAAGCCTTGATATGCTTCACATTAGTGCTTTCCTGAAGCCAAATATGGCTTGATTAAAGGAGAAAATTTCCCAAAGTGATTACTGGCCAATATGTGAGGAGGTATATTCCAACAGCTAACATAGTCAGTTGATCACAAATTAACACACACACACACACACACACACACACGAGTGAAATCTCCACTTCCAGTTTTCCCCAGAAGTCACCGTTTGTAATAACTTTTTAAAAGTACAGACAGACAGAGGTCTCGCTGTTCACACTGTCCTGGCATTGTAAGAGAGTTCTTCACTGACAGGTGTATTAGCTTAGAAAGCTATATTCAAACCCAGTGACTCAGACAGGGAAAACCAAAGAGAATGCTAACCTTGTATGGCCCACAGAGAGGTGGCTACAGCCTGAGTTCTAGGTCCTGATCTAACGTGAATGAGCTTGGCAACCTCTAGTATAATCAGCTAAGTTGACTTAGTATCATTACCAGAGGACCCCCACTCCAGTTGCCTGGAAGCAGAACCATGCTGGGAGAAATAATCAAGGACCATGACTTTGGAACTTAAACCATTCTCTGAGGTGAGGGGAAATTGGCAGTGGCTCTTGGAGTTTTTAACTATTCTGTCTTAGTACCCATTAAGAAAAAAAAGAAAAACCACTTCGGTCATTAGCCCACCCTGGGTGTCCACCTCCGATTCCATTTCCTTAGTCTCCTTTGGAGCTCTATGGGGTGGCCCCACTTTTGTCCCTCCCAAGACTAGGCAGAGGCAGAAGGTGAGGCTAGAAGCCTAGGGCTGTGCCCCCAGACCTTGGACCCTGCTGTATCCGCTAGGAGAAGTCACAGGAAACGCGTTTACCACCTGGACGACCTTGACTGCAGCCGATTAAAGTTTAATCCGAGGTGTGTGCTCAGCCTTGCCATGTTATTTAAACACATCAAAGGTCATAAAAAGATTCCAAAGTCGTGAGCAGGGCGACTTAGACCCGCAGGGAGTCAGCCTTTTATTCTAGCTGGCTTCCAGGGCTAGGATTTGGAGAGCAGGGCGACAAAGGGGCCGTGAGAAACAAAACGAGGCGGGGGAAACCAAGTCTCAGACACAGGGACAGACAACGCTTTGTAATTCCGATTAACTTGGAAGACATCTAGTGGGGAGAGACCGCAACTGCAGTGACGTCCTCGAGCATCCTCTGCCCCTGCCGGACTATTGGGGGGGGGGAGGTGCGAGGCCACTAAGAGAAGCCAATCTCCCCAGTGCAGACCTTTACCCGGCCTCATGCTTAACTCAACTGTCAAAGATCTCAGAGCGGGCTTCCGAGGGGTCATTTTTTTCAGCTTTGGTTGAGTCTCCAGGTTGTGGTTCTAGTATCCATGTTGTCCAAAATTCCAGAACAGTCTGGTCCAATTCTTCGAGAAGCACCTGATCCTACATTAGGAAGAGCCCCAGATACCTACATGTGGCTACAGAGTAGATTCACTTATGGCCAAAGGCAAGAAAGACAGCCTGCCAGTTTTGGACTGCAGTCTACTAGGCAGTTAGCAGACAGCAGGGGCTCAGCTACCCAGGGTGCTCAGGCAGCATTATCAACTCATCTCCACGGTGGACTCCTCAGACCACACCTCAATCCGTGTGGATGTGGAGGACATCCATGCTACAACCACCCTCTGGGAATACACTCTACATATGGACCGCTTTCTCTCATCCCGCTCTCCCAGCCCTAGCAGCAACTGGAACTTTGAGGCCAAATCAGCATTCTGTGCTCCAGAGCTGGATTCACCTGCTTTAAGAGAATGAGGATATCCTTATCCCGGGCAGCCTCCTGGCTGACTATATTGGTGGGGGTGGGTGGGTGGAAGGTCTCCATTTGTATGATACCATGTCATCCTAGAGTTGTCAGGAAAAGAGTAGCATCAGGATGCTGCTTGTCTTTGTGATTAAAAGGTGATGGGGGAGGGGACTAGAGAGATAGCTCAGTGGTTAAGAGCACTTGCTCTTGCAGAGGACCTGTATTTGATTCCCACATGGTGACTCACAGTTATCCATAACCCCAAATCCAAGGGATCCAATCGCCACACACATAGTGAACATACATGCATGCAGGCAAAACATTCATACACGTAAATTAAAATAAATCTTTAAAAAAACTAAAACGAAAGCCAAGAAACATTACTCTACATCACCTTCTAAGGTATGAATCCCAGTACATTGTGGAGCCAAAAGTGGATCTCAGTGCAGGAACCTTCTGGAGGTGAAGGTTGCAAAAGACACGGTGGCTTCTGGGAGCTGTCCCTGTAGCAAGGCTTATTCATCCTGTCTTTTTCATTGCTAGGACCAGGACTATCCATGGCTTCAGAAAATGGCCTCTTCTCTCCTGTGTTTCCCAATAAGTTACTTTCTCTATATCTACACATAATCCTATCTGGACTTAGAATCCCCTTGATTCTCAAAGGATGGTCTTACTCCCATCTTTAAGAAAAATAATTAAAAATTGGAAATGGTAAATGGGACCATTTGTGGCCAAAATGCTTTACAACTTTTCATAAACAGTAGCCAATTCTCTTCACGGATGTGAAGTGCACGCTCCAAAGACTACAAAGTGTGTGGCTCTCTCTGCTCCTGCCCCAGTCCATACTACCTGTTGGCTAGAAGGAATTTATCCCCTACCATAGGAATCTTACTTAGGTTTTATTGAACCTGCTAAAGATAACTGAAGTAGCCCTAGGTGGGGGCTGGGAGACAGGGCAGCAGCTGAATTGTTCAAGAATGAAAGTCTAAGATCTGAGTTGTAAAGGAACCCAGGATCCAATGGTTAGGAGTAGCCCAGGTCCCATGCTGAGTTTAGATGGACTTGTGAGCTGTTTGGAACCTTGGTGTAAGATTTCCTTACACCAATCTTAGGCACGCATGCACGCACAACCTGAAAAGTCCCCTGACCTTGGCCAGCCCACCTAGCTAATTAATCTAGATTAACAGTGAACTTCTAGTTAGATTCCATATAGGTCCTACCGTCGCCACCACCACACACACTCCACACTCTGTCCTGTTTCTAGCACAGCTGTAGGGACTTCTATTCCTGGGGTGACAAACGAGCCTGGTTGCTCTCAGTGACATCAAATTACTTTGCACCAGCCAAGGGTCCCATGACCCTACATAACCTCACATTAGATCCTAAAAATGTAAAGAAATATGGCCTTTTTAAAAGTGGTTGAGAGCAAGTAATTGCTAGCAGGCTTGAGGGGTTGTCCCCAACTCAGCTACTGACCAAAGCAGATCCCAGCTGGAATTCACACGCTTGGCCTCTCTATAGACAGAAACTCAATTTTGAATTTAACTCTGGACCCTAATCAGGTTCTCAGAGTTCAAATTATTTTTGTGTAATTAGAGAAATCACAAGGAGGCTTGAAGCCTGGGCAGCAAAAATGGAACCTCGGTGGGAGGTAGGGGGTGGGGGTGCAGAGACAACACACCTAGCTTCTGGAGAAAACTAGGCTCTGCGGAGTTTCCACATTCATTTTAAAACACTGGTCTTTCTTGGGTTGCCGTGGCTTAAATAATTTGTCAGGAACTACAGCTTCATTGTTTCCTCATTTCCCTTCTTCCTATCCTCTCTCTCTTGGTCTGGTAGTTTCTCTTTTCCCTTTTCCCTCTTCCTTCGAACATTTTATATTCTTGATTCTGCAGTCTTTGCCCTGACCTTGACCCAAGCTTTTACTCCCTTGGTGAACTCCATCTTAACATCAGGAGACCTAGGACGTCTCCTCTCTTGCCAGCCTCTGTGCACTGGGCCACTCAAGAGCAAATTTGTTAGAACATTAGGGTTACATTTCCAGGGCTTTTTGCCACAAACTATTGAAACTGCTAGAAATTGACAGAGAGTATATGCACATAAATTCTCCTGTTTAATTTATACATCCCTTATGAGTTAGTCAAATAGCACTTTGCCATGAACAATTATATATACTTACTGTAAAAATCATCCCAGATATCTAGCAGCAAAAAAGGTAATTAAAAAAAAATTTTAAGCAGCCTAATACCTTGGAAAAAATAGCCTTGGAAAGAAATTGGGCTGGGTGGGGATGAATCTTATTAAGCAGCTGCAAGTTGTAGAATTTGTCAAACTCAAGAATTTCTATAATTTGGTTTTGCCATTTTGGTTTCTAAAGCTGCTAAGATTTTTATTTAAATCAACTTCATTTTCCGGAACCATGCTCATTTTCAAATAGATCATTGAGTTAATGAAATGCCAATGCCTTTATTAACTATTTTTTTAAAAAAATCTCTTGTTTCAATGCAGACGTGATATTTTTTAAAGTCCATAGAACTGTGTGTCTTCTTGAAAATCGCGATCACTTTTATATCAATCCAGTTCCTCTCTCTCCTCTTAGTTCAATCGTTAGACATTTCTTTGGGGTTCTACAGGGAAGGGGTGTTTTAAAGTAGGACATAGTCATTTGCTTAGAATGAAAATACATCAGATCAGGACATGGACAGTACTGGGGCATAGTTCTCACACGCACGCTAATCTTACGGGAATGACAGAACTCTTCAGTGAATGGACGGCTCACGGAAAAGGTCGATACTAATCTCTCTTGTGCCTGTCTGATTTTTATAAAGAAGACACATACAATTTCAGATAAAATCCCAAATCTTTTTGGTCTAGGTTCCTTCTCAGTGAAACAACAGTTTTTTATCTGGTCCAAAACTGAAACAACTCATGTTCCACCCTTTTCTCAATCTTGAAATATCCTCAAAACCTTCCAGTGAGAGTAAAGTGGATGAATGCCTGGGATCTGATAAGCTGGGCATAGAGGGGTTTGTTACACTTTTGTATGTATTCTTGGAAATTATATTTTAAAGTATTAATTTTTAACTCTTTTAGGCAAAGGTAGAAAATGTTTTCCCTGCAAGGGAGGGGGAAAAGTGGTCAACTGGGTAGTCCCTGGAATTGCCCATTTACCCTTCAGTTTCCAGGAACAGAAAATGACCTTGTACTGTTTTCTTCCTTCCTGACTTCCCGATGCTTTCTTTCTCTGCAGCCAGCTCTTTTCCCCAGCGGAGTATCCAAACCCAAGATCGGGGACTGATTAGGGAAGCTTCTCTACCCAGCTACCCTCACCAAAGTGTAAATACCTATGAAAAGTAATATCAAAAAGTTTTTATTGAGCTGCTCCATTTTCCAGAGCATTTGGGCCGCGCGCAGGGGCGCAGGGCTTCAGTCCTGCAGACAAAGGGACTGCAGCCGGAGGCTCCTTCACAAGCTTGAGAGTGCTCACTGGGATCCAGAGCTACACAAAGATTTCAAGTCTGAACCAGATAGATGCTGATGGCCGCCCTGACCTTCCACTAAAGACAGGTGTATTTGCAGTATTTACAGAGTCAGGAGGGAAGGCCAGTGGTCTGAGGAATCGGAATAGGACCAGGGGAGACACGGACTAATTTGACAAGGTGATTTTTCCCCCCTTAGGACTTGGTATAGTGGTCTTCGCCAACAACACATTAGGCATGCATTCACTAAGCGTGTGCCTGTTCCTGCATATGAAGGCACACACATCGTTATGATTACAGTATATACCGTGCCTGTAAAATCTGATTACACCTCAGTGTGTACTTGAGGGGTCTTGATTTCCCAACCTTTCTCCTTACTGATAAATTTCTATCCTCCTGTTGTTTTGCCTATTAAGAATTCATAACCAGATCAGGAGTGTGGGACCAGTCTTTACAGAGGAGGACTTCTGTGGGCCCAGATCTCCTGGCTCCACGCTGATTTCTGCAGAGAAACACCCACACCGAGCCAGAAAGGACCAGGCTTATGTGCAAACCCCCCTACTTCCTTCGAACTCTTGAACGTCTTCAGTGTATTTGTTGACATAAAGAATCCACAGCCCCGCTCTGGTTTCCTGTTTTGTAGCAGGCGGTGAGCATCAACCTAGGGTTGGAGTGGGGGCTGGTGGCCTTGGGTACAGACTCCCGGTCCTGTTCACGTGGCAGCTGCAGGCGCTCGGTTGCCAGGAGGTACCGCATTCTGCCAGCACCGGGTCCCAGTGGCGGTGAGCTCACTTCCAGAGTGGCTTGGGCCCCCTGCAGTCCCACAAGCTGATCCCTAGCCGGGCGGTCTGCCACTCCCTGTGGAAAGGAGCGTCCTCCTTCAGGTTGTGCCTATTTACTGGAACTTTTGGTCCTTCTGCTTCCAATGCTGGAGTCCTTCGGTGAAGACTGAGTTTCCAGATCTGGTGAAGGGCAGCGCAGTGAGGACAGGGAAAGCTCCTGCCACCGTCTAAACTCGGTGCAGGAGATTGTTCCTCCCAGAGCCAGAGATCTACTGCCTGTTCTTCTAAAACGGGAGTGGAGGATTGCTCTCTCCCTTCTTTGAGACTGTAGGAAACCGAGAGCAGTGATACAACTGGGGTTCTCTCTGAGTTTCTGTTATCTATCCTTCCGTAAGTCTCTTCCCTATGGCTGGCTCCGGGCTGGTTCCTTGTACCTGATTCAATCAGGCAGACAGTGGATCGACCACTTACCCAACATTTTGCTCTCTTCAAAGTCCATCTTCAGGTGATCTTAGGTGATCTTAGGGTTTCTTCCTTGACTTCCCCCTTTCACTTTTGTAAGCCTTTGGTCACCATAGTACAGAGTTATTTCCCGTGTTCCAAAATTATCCCCACAGCACCAGACCTTTCTCTTTGACTTCATTATTGCTTCGCTCTAGAACAAAACCTCAAATGAGTGACTCAAGCTATGACATTCCCCTGTGCTCCAGCCAGGCAGAATTCCCGACAACCCTTTCTCCCCCACAACCTCAAGGCATTACTTCCACCCTGGTGCTTAGAGGCTGGAGGACCCTCAAAAAACTCAACTTCCCACTTGCTTTGCCCTGGTGAGGATTCTGAGATGCTGCCTTCTTTGAGAATTTCTCCTTTCTCTCTCCTAGGCCCCTCAGTTCCCTCCCCCTTCTGGATCTTTCTTGCTTTGCCATTATCTCTTTGCCCTCAGCCTGCCTGGGGTGGAAGCCAGAGGGTTAAGATGTCCTGCAAATGCAGCTCATAAAGTGGCTTGGACACATTGGAAACACATGGATATCTCAAAATACAAAGTGTCTTTAAAGCCAAACGAGGAATGTTTATCCTGATACCAGATCAATGCAAAGAAGTAGTTCCCGAGAACAGTGCTGACAGCCGCCTCTGCGGTAAACTGAGAGCAGGTAAATTTCATTTGCTAATGAAAATCAAACTCAATTAGACCTTGGTTTCCCTTTGTCCGTTTTTTCTCCAACCCTAGGAGCCCAGGATCCTGCAGTCCTGATTGGTAAGGAGTCCTCTATCAAGGAAAAAAAAATGCAGCCAAGGTCTCAAGCCGGATGCAAGAGGGCTGTCAAAGCCCATGGACACCAGCTTGCCCTAGTAAAAAACCAAGAGCAGAAAAAAGGCTATGGAAACTCCTGGAACAAAGGCCATCTGCAGTCATGCTGCCCTTGAAGGGCTTTGCTGAGAAATCTGGGCGCATCAAACAAAAGCTTGGACAGTACGGAGACTTCTCCAACTTCCACCCCAGCCCGGCGCTTGGCTCCAAGGACTACTGCGGCCTTAAGGTCATTGTGGGTGCTCTGATTTCTCTTTTCTAAGCCATGGAGAACCTGAGGATAAAATTGTTAAGGTGTCGGTACTTCTACCAAATCTTAGAAGAATCCTAAACCTGGGAGACAAAAAGAGCTCAGAAAGTCAGGCCCAGCTAGCTGGAAAGAATTTGCCTGTGCCTTTGGGAAATGAGGAAGAACACTGGGAGAGACAACTGACTTTTCAGGAGCCATCTTTACCCTCTGTCCTTTCTTTCTCCATACCAAGTTGCTCTTGAACTGCCTGGAGCATTGTAGTAGAAGTCATTAATGAATCAAATCTCTTCTCTACATCTTTGAAAGACTGTTTTGAAGTGAGTAGAAATTCTAGGAAGTCTTACCCAAAATTATTCCCAAAGCACATTCTAACTCAAGAAACAATTTCCAGGGATGCCCACAGCTCAATAACTAGCAGGGAACGCCATCATTTAAAAACAGTGAAGACACAACACAGAAGGAAAAAAAGAGTCAGATATACCAAGATGCCATTGACACATGCCTCTTAGGAAATCATATCAGAGTATGAGGCAGGAAGAAAACAAGGAGGCTGCCTTTCTCTAAATAATCAGGACTTGCGTTTTTTTTTAATTGATTCGAAAACATAAACCTCAGTAAATCAGAGCCAAAGCCCTTCCACGGTGGGGATACCACGTGTAGGAAGCAAAGTCCCATGAATTCAAGCCCAAAGCCTTCCCCCGCTGCCCCATTCTCCCCAGACAAACCTGCTTCTGGCTCCTCTGAGAAAAAGATGAAATTCTTTCTCACCATTTTTGGCTTGGAGTGACCCAGCCGGCTTTGGTAGTTTGTAGAACTGAGGCCCTTCCCCTGAGCACAGGGCTCCCGGCTCCAGTGAAATGAGGGGGAGGGAAGAATGTGGAGCTGGTCTTGACTGCTCTGTGTACCAGGAGTTCAGCCTTTGCCAGAGGCGAATTGGCACACGAATCGACTGGTGGAGGCTTCCCGAGCTGTGTTTTCGTTTTTCCGAATCTAGTTGGAAAACTTCGGAGGATCAAAATCCCAGCTAAAGCAGGGCAGCAGCGGAGAAGAATCAGTCCAGTCCGTAAACACCGCCCCCAAAACTCTACAAAGAGAGTAAAAAAAAAAAAAAAAAAAAGGATGTTGAGTAGCCAAACAGCCAGACACTAGAAATGCAAAGAATTGGGGAATTGAGAGTGAGGGGAGGTGGGCAATCGGCCTCCTCCACTGCCCCAGTCTCCAGGCTTTCATTGCACTTTCTCACGCAGACTAGACAGCAACTTTCAACTTGACCTTGGCCTCCAGCCGTGTCTGACCTGTATGTAAACTGCCCTCAAGCCCTCAAGCCTCCAGGAACTGGAGCCTGGAACCCTACTTTGTCTCTTTGTCACTGCTGAGTTTTACAATGCCACTTAGAGAGAGGAAGGAGTCAGGGGGAATGGATAAAAAGGGCTCCAAAGTAACACAAAAATCAAGTCTTCACAGACCTTGGTTTCTTAGTCTGCAAATGGCCAGTCAGTGAGAAGGTAAGCTGGGGCCAAATCAATATTTACCCAGGACTGCTAAAATGTCAGGAGGGAAAAGACGGATGCATGGGGTGTGGAGTAGAATTGGGTGTGGGGATCAGGGAAGGTTTTATTGGGCGACACTTAACATTAGTCAGAACAAACCCAGAATCTGGGCAGATAAAAGCCTGAGCCTTTAGGGTCCCAACCTTGCCAGAAGCCCAGGGGGCTTAGAGAAGAGCAGATGAATTGGGTGATATGTGTGATGCCCTAGCTTATGGATGAGTCTACGAGCTGGGACCCAGAAGACAGGTCCAAGCCTGGCTGCCTACCAGAGCGCCTGAGACCAAAGAGTACAGAACTGTTCCCAGCTTATATATTCCAGAACGCACCCACTTTCACTTTGATCCTTGGTTACCCTCTGGACATCTGACCAGTTCACAGTTGCACAATCAGAAGTGGATATGGTCCTAAGGAGGCAGGGTCCCCAGAATCCCTCACCAAAACATTGAGACTCATGTGGCTCTTCCAATACAAACACCCACCAGGCTCTCAGGGACAGGGAGACTCTGGGTCTTCAGTACCAGACACCCTCCACAGGCTGAGCGATTACTGGGAGGAAAGGCATGGAATGACACCAAAGATCCCCCTTCTCTTCTCCCAAAATGGAATGCAACAGTGTGCTCCCAGATGTCTGGAGAATCGTGTCCAACTCAGGATCTATGCAATGGCTTGTAGGAAGCCCAGAAGTGGGATTGGAGTCCCAGTCAGCAGTCCAACTGGGGCCTGTGCCTCTCAAGCCCCTTCAGGAAAAGGCAGGAGACAGAAGCATGAGTGAAGGGTACTTTCTTCATCTGAAATTCTCTGCAGACCAGAGAGAGCAATTGCGGCTTCGGAACGAATAGTGAATTGTATATACAAGTGGGAGAATGTGGCTGTGTGCATCTGTGTGTGGCTGTGTGTGTGTGTGTTGTTGTTGTTGTGTGTGTGTAAATTCGCGCGCGTGTGTGAGGGGAGTAGGGAGATACAATTGGTTGTTCCAATATTCTGAGTCTGTGGCCTAATTGAAATTGTCCTTCAGGGCCTGAGAAAAGGGAGGAGAGCTCCTAAAATGAAGTCCAAGTTTCCCGAGCGGAATGTCCTGAGACCCTTGCGCCAGAGTTCTCCGAGGAACTGACAGGAAACAAACGCCCTGCCCTCGTTCCCTAGGGGTGGGGGGGAGCCAAATCTTGACGTGTCGTAGGCGAAAGCTCCGACATCCCTGGTAGGGTCTAGCTGCAGAAAGATGTATCCACACCTGGAAAGAAAACAGCTTCAGAGGCCCTCCCCAAACACCCCGGGCCATGCTGGGCCAATTCAAGCTAATCTCTCATGCCTGGCTACTGGAGAATTTACCTGACTTGTCCCCCACGACCTCTGGTCGCATCCCAATTGCGGTAGCCCATGGCCGCGCCCCCCCCTCCGGCCCCCAGCCTCCCAGGGCGTGACGCCCTGGTCCACAGCGAGACCCAGGAAGGGATCGGAGTCCGTCCGTAAAGCGCGCGCCCTGTGTTCCCCACTCCACCCGCCCGAGTCCCCCGCCTCCTCCGTGGGTGACTGCTGCGCGGCCGCGCGACGGGCGCTGGCGCAGAGGACCGTGCGGGCGGCGGCGGGGACGGCGGGCCCAGCGCCCAGCCGAGCTGGAGCCGCCCGCTTTGCATACGCCGGGGGCGGGCCGGGGGCGGGCCAATGGGCGGCCGCCTGGCGCGACCCCGCAGGGCGCGACCCGCCCCCCTCGCTCGGGCCCCGGTCTAGCGCGGCGCGCTCTTCACTTCTTGGGGGCTTTTTAAAACAGCGCCACTGGGGTCTTCTCCATGCGGCTCGGGCTATGACAGCCTCCGTGCTCCTCCACCCCCGCTGGATCGAGCCCACCGTCATGTTTCTCTACGACAACGGCGGCGGCCTGGTGGCCGACGAGCTCAACAAGAACATGGAAGGGGCGGCGGCGGCAGCGGCAGCGGCGGCAGCTGCGGCGGCGGCGGGAGCTGGGGGCGGGGGCTTCCCCCACCCGGCTGCGGCGGCCGCGGGGGGCAACTTCTCGGTAGCCGCAGCAGCCGCCGCCGCCGCTGCCGCCGCGGCCAACCAGTGCCGCAACCTGATGGCGCATCCCGCACCCCTGGCGCCAGGCGCCGCGGCCGCCTACAGCAGCGCGCCGGGGGAGGCGCCCCCGTCCGCCGCCGCCGCCGCTGCTGCCGCAGCTGCCGCCGCCGCCGCTGCCGCCGCCGCGTCGTCGTCGGGAGGGCCCGGGCCTGCGGGACCGGCGGGTGCCGAGGCCGCTAAGCAATGCAGTCCCTGCTCGGCGGCGGCACAAAGCTCGTCGGGGCCCGCGGCTCTGCCCTACGGCTACTTCGGCAGCGGCTACTACCCGTGCGCCCGCATGGGCCCGCACCCCAACGCCATCAAATCGTGCGCGCAGCCCGCCTCGGCCGCCGCCGCCTTCGCCGACAAGTACATGGACACCGCGGGCCCGGCGGCCGAGGAGTTCAGCTCCCGCGCCAAGGAGTTTGCCTTCTACCACCAGGGCTACGCAGCCGGGCCTTATCACCACCACCAGCCGGTGCCCGGCTACCTGGATATGCCGGTGGTCCCGGGGCTCGGGGGCCCTGGCGAGTCGCGCCACGAGCCCCTGGGTCTTCCCATGGAAAGCTACCAGCCCTGGGCGCTGCCCAACGGCTGGAACGGCCAAATGTACTGCCCCAAAGAACAGACGCAGCCTCCCCACCTCTGGAAGTCCAGTCTACCCGGTAAATGGCGCCCCCTTTCCAGCCCCGGCCTTCTGGTTCTTCTCCTGCTTCTCCTGGGCTCGCGCCCCAGGGTCACTCGGGTGTCCCCCCCCTGCACTCTCCCTGGCCTGGCCTTGCCCTAGCAGTTTTTAAACCCCTTGGAGTCTGAGCCAGGCTGACTGGCGCTGTCCTCCCTATCCTAAGTTGATCTGGCCCCTGGCCCTCCTTCGGTGAGGGATGACTGGGAGGGAGTTTGTGGGTTCCACCTCGGGCAGCCCCATTCTCCCTGTGTGCCCTCCCAAACTCTTGACACTGACTCCAAGATGAGAAATTGACTTGATCTCGAGCTCACCACATTGCCCCTGATGGTTCTCTGAAAAATGGCTTCGTTGGAGAAGCTTAGAATGTTGGGACTTGGGGCAAGTTGAGAGCCAGGCTCTACAGAAGTGTTGTGCCCTGTAGAGTGCTAAGGTGTGGACCGCTGGGTCAGGCGATCGAGCGCAGTCCATGGAGGATAACCCGATTGGGGCAGTCATTGGAACTCTGGGCGATTCCATTTCAATACACAACTAACCATGCCACCTACTAACGCTCCAGGCTTTGGCAGAAGGCCGGATTGTGCAGAGCGAGTGGCAAAGAGCAACCAGGCGTTGCAAGTAGGGCCGGGAGCTCAGACTGAGCTGTCGCCTGTGTCCTGGCTCTGGTCGGCTCCCAGGGTAACTTGCCTTCTCTCTTATCTTACAGACGTCGTCTCCCATCCTTCAGATGCCAGCTCCTACAGGAGGGGGAGGAAGAAGCGGGTGCCTTACACTAAGGTGCAGTTGAAAGAACTCGAACGGGAATACGCTACCAACAAATTCATTACCAAGGACAAACGGAGGAGGATATCAGCCACGACGAACCTTTCTGAGAGGCAGGTCACAATCTGGTTCCAGAACAGGAGAGTCAAAGAGAAAAAAGTCATCAATAAGCTGAAAAGCACTAGTTAATGGATTAACTCAAGGGCAGCTTGAAGAAACACCTAAGGACTCACTTCTTTGCCCAGATAATAATAACGCTTAATAATAACAGAAGAATTGGAAAGAGAGACACTGACGTTTTGCTCTCCTAAGAGGAATCTCTTTCTCTTCAATGGAATCTACAGTTTGAGAAACAAAAACAAAAACTTTGAGAAATGGTAGAGACTGCCAGTTCTCCCGACATCCCCTGCAGACGGTTAAATGACAAACTCTAGAGTCAACTTCTCAGCCCCTAAAACACAATTTCAGATAAATTACGAATTTACTCAAATCTTGTAAGTATTTATGTGACCATTATATTTTAGGATACTGTGTTAGGTGGTAATAATCTGAAAACTGGTTACAGAAACAAAAGTCTATTTCAACACCCGCTTGGCCAGCATCATCCCCTTTGCATGTTAAGTGCCTGCTCAGGTAAACCTTATTGCAATTCCTACCCAAATACATTCTGAAAGAAATGTCTCATGGATAGGCTTAGAGGGGAAAGAACTGGAATGTTGATCTTGAACTATTGCTAAAAAGGGAGAAAGGAGAAAATGCTCATCCAAGGATTGTCTTGGTAGTAAATACGGCCAAGTAAACCCTTGGGGCCGCAAGGGAACTCTGGGTGGGTAAGGAACTTCTGGAAATACCTTTCAATTACTTACAGCAAGCATGTTAGTGGCATTTGGACTAACCCAGTGTCAGAGATTTTCCCATAGGGTCTGTTATAATTTTTAAAGTGTTTAAAACTCACCAGATGATTTGAAAGATTCACTTTACACCCCATCTCCCGGAAGGTCCCACCCTAATATGGATTTCTCCTGAAATATACTCTTTTTAAAACTTATTTAAATTTGCATTTTTCAATACTTGTTAAACATTTTGCTAGAGACATCATTTTCCTTTTTTTAACTTTGAAAAAAAGAAAGCTCAAATTGGAAACCCGCTCTTTCAAAATATTTAAATGTCTACATTCTATATTTTAATCTGCTAAAGGATTAGTATTTTTCCTTGTTTATTGTGTTATGAGACCGCATTAGAAAGTCTAGGGATTCATCTTCACAGCACATTTTTAATCAAGCAGTAATTTCAGCTCACACATTCGTTTTGTCCATATTCACTATAAATGCTATCTTGTAAATAAAGACGTTCAGCACACTGTGAAAATGTATTTGCGCACCTGCTTTCTAAATACTTCTACTAAAAATGAGAAATGAGATCTGTAGATAGTGGTATTAATTCTGTTAATAAAATAATCACTGCCATTAAAATCTGAAGGAAACACGAGTTACTTTTCTATGCTGAACTTGCACTGCACGAAAAGAAAACAAGCAGCTTTGTCTTATACAAGCCAAAGACCATTCTTTTCTATTCTTATTCATTTTTTTTCTAAAATTTTTTATGAGAAGGGAAAAATCTCGCATAATTACAATCTACAAATGAAAATGTTCCGAGGAGATGTAAGCGTCAGGTATTTTGAAAGGCAGAAGAAAGGAGGAGGGAGAGAGTGTTCGTTCCTAGGCTCCCTGTGGAAAATGAAAACCATTGTTAAGTATCGGCCGTGCCTAGAATGTCCTATTTTAAAATCTGTGTTGGGTCTGCATGTGGCTGAAAGTTTGGGTATTTGCTGAAATGACAGGAGTAGGAAAGGCCTTAAACCTTGACCTTGAGGAAAAAAAAGACAATTTGTGACCTTGACTTTTGACAGCTCCTGAGTTGACTTCAGTCAGATCAGTAGATCAAGGGCGCCACCTAGTGTTGACAAGCCTCCTTGTAATTCTGCTTCAAGGGAATCAAGTTCTCTTTACCCCCTTACTTGTTTTAGAGGTTGGATACTTATAATTTTTTTGGCTCTAAAGGGAGATTTGAATATATGTAAATGATACATGTGCTTGTACATATGTGAATATATAATATATGTTTATACGTGTATACATTTGAATATCAGTGTTTGTGTGCCTGTGAATATAATTGTAGAATTTGTACAGATAGAGTATTTTTAACTGCTAATGACTTAAGACACTGTAATTTAAGGTGAATTCTAGAGTTAAGGTACAAAATGCTCTTTTTGTGGTGAAAGTTCGCTTCCTTTCTTTAATGGTCAATTTTAATTCGTCCTCATAGCGGCTTGCTTTGCGTCAGATTTCTGCGGATCTGTTTTAAAGTTGTCCATGTTCGTTACAGTCCAAGAGGTGTTCTTAAATAACCATGCTTTCCTGGCCCTCGCCCTCCAAGGTGGTCTGTGACCTTAATTAGAACTATCTGGGAATCTTTACGGCAAATAAAAAGTCCACATACCTTCCTAACTCTAGAGTTCTAGAGTTACATTTCAGAAATTCAAAGAAAATCCGCCTCTTTGAGAAGTCAGTAGAACTTAAATATCTCAAAAAGTGGTCAGAATCTGGATGCACAAGGAAAATTATCCTTGACCGCTAAAAGTTGGATGTTGTTCCAAGGTGGTGTGCAATCTTATACTGATGCTTGCAGATCTACCATTTGATTTGTGGGAGACATACTTAATATTAACAGCCACCATCAAAACTATATTGACTGTCAGTATTATAGCTACTGCTATTGACCCCTAACAAATCAAGAGATGTGTTCAGAGTCATAAATAATACATATTGATGTGTTCAGAGTCATAAATAATACATATTCATGTTTATGTATTTAATATACACATGGGGGTGTGAGCGTGTGGGTCCATTCTGTGCACAATGTATTAGAATGTCGATGGGAACTGGAGCTTGGGGATTTGGATCTTCAGATGCAGGTTCATTTTATCTTTATGTTAGAGGAAAATAATAGCACATGGGAGAACTGGATTCATCATTTGGTGGAAAATGATATTGGCCAGTTACAATCCCAGATGATGGAAACATCTCCAGCCTCGCCTGAAGACTGAGAGCTTCTTTATATCTTTATAGATGAGGAATGTGGAAAGAATATAAAGCTGTTTCAACAAAGGATGGTCCCGAAACATACCCCTCAGATGGTCTTGTAAAGTGCCATCATATTTTGCTGCCCTGAGGATTTTCAGCCATTTGTGGAACCGCATGAAAAACACAGCTTCAGACCCACCGCCCTGCACCTTGTGTTTCAGCCCGGTTTCCAAGTGAACTACCATCAAGCAAAGTTAACGATGTCTCCAAAATGTTTAAAGTGTTGGAAATTCCCCTCCGAGTTGGATCAAACACTGTTTATGAACTGCTCCGACGGGGACTCTTCTGTTGAAGGGAGACATTTTTCTTTAGATGTAAGAAATATTCTGAGCCTACGGGGCCTAGGAAAGAGGCCAACAGCAGCTCTGCAGATGGAATACTGCCCCTTTTGAAAGCCGGCACTACTGCAGGAGTCCTGGGTAAAGTATCTTCTCTCTCTCTCTCTCTCTCTCTCTCTCTCTCTCTCTCTCTCTCTCTCTCTCTCTCTATGACAGGATGCCCCTCCCTTTAGTTCTCAACTGTTTGTTGATATCTGCACTCTCACCTAACACCCTTCTTATTTAAAATAGGCTTGGATTTACCAGATTAGTTGAGATGGTTATGGATTATAATGGCTTCTCAAGGTTTTTTTTAAAATATTATTATTATCATTTGTTTTGGTGGGTTTTTTTTTGTTGTTGTTGTTTTTGAGTTTTGCTCTGGAACTCACTCACTGTGTAGACCAGACTGGCCTGGAGCTCAGAAATTCACCTGCCTCTGTCTCCCAAATGCTGGGATTAAAGAAGTCCCACTACCATGCCTGCCTGGAGACATCTCAGTTTTTAAATATCAACCAGCCTAAAACCTTTAGAACAAAGGCAGCCAGGAGAACACTGGCCTCCTTCTGAAAAAAATAGGAATAATAATGGCAGACACTGATCCATGAATAATGATGTTGAAAACCTCATTCAAGTTTTTTTTCCTGAATAAAAAATTATAAATATGGGACTTGAAAAAAATGACCTTTTCCATCTGCTCCTAATATTGTCAGATTTATTAAGTAACTTTAAGTGGACGATTGTAAAACGTCACTGTGGACTTCACTAAGTATTTATGCCTAATGCCGAGCTGAAGCCAATTCATTTTTTAAATTAACGTAAGATTTTAAAAACAAACGAACTTAGAGACAAAGGGGGAGAATGTTCACTTGAAAATACTCAGCCTAGTTTAAATGTTTTGTTAGAGATTCACCCGAAGGCAACAAAATTCAGCTGAGGATGATGTATTTGTGTGCGAGTAATAGCCAGATAGTAGATAGTACAGACTGTTCGATGTTGTGTGTTTGCATGGGTGAAGGTGCGGTGGCTCGCTTTCTTTCTGTAAATTCCCCGGGCAAGGAGCTGTGAGGAAGGTTGCCCGGGACTACTAATCCCCTGATGGGGGTTCAGAGGCGCCCTTCTGGGCTTGTGAAGAGTCGCTGGGGGATTGCTGATTTATGCGCATTCCTTTAAACTTGATCGAATGCGTGTCAGCAGCCCAAGACCTGGAGAATCAGAGAAATGTGCCGCGAGTGCCCGCATCCCATTTTTCATAAGCAAAAGATGCGGCCTTATCCAAAAGGCCTGGTGAGATTTATGCATGCCTGGGTTTTAGACAGGCACGCTAATTAAGTTTTCATCTGCTTGGCCGCCGGGTAAATAAAATCTGGCTTCGTTCTTTATGAAAATTACTACTCAGTCCTCACGCATCTACCTAGAGCTGACGAATGCCTGAGACGTGCCTGCTATTTACAGTGTTTTTTTTTTTTTTTATAAAAGAAAGGTGATGCTTGCGCAGAAAAATTCCGGCGTGAAAGCAGCCACAGTCGATTTCGTTTCTATCCGGCTCTGCGGCAGAGCTGGATCCACCCGGCAGAAGGAATTCCACTAGTGTCTAAGATCTTCACATTTCTGTGAGTCGTCGGGAGGCGCAGAGCCTGCCCAGGTGCAAGGGTGTGGGCGAGTGAGAGCACAGTGTCCGTGGACTTAGATGGCTGCCGAGTGTCGCGCCTGTTGGGATCAGGCGCTGCCCCAAACCTCCTGCCCTGGCACAGGACACCCCTGCTCAAGATGGAGGCCCGAACCTTGCTGAGCCCAACCGGCTCCGACGGCCTGAGGGCGGCCAGCAGAAGAGCCACGGCACCGCGGCGGAGGTCACCGTGGTGGGATTAACTAGCAGCCCGCGCCGCGTGGACACAGGAGGGCCGAGGACACGCGCGATGAGCCACCCCGAGTTGCAGGCTGACGTCACTACAGGCCTCGCAGGCCTCGCCTGGCTCCTGGAGCTATTTGCTGAGAATGAGGACAGGCGACCGAGGTTTTGTGAGGGTGCCCCCTTTCTCCGCCCCGCCCCTCCGTCCCCTGGAGAATAATCGGGTATTTAATCTCTCCTGGTCTTAATTCTTGGCAGCGTGGAAGGTGGTTTTGCAACGGGAAATAAAACTTGACAGGAGCATTTTCTCGAAAAGGGGTTCTGAGACGGGCTGAAAAGAAATCGTGTTTTGCTGTCCCCAGCACTTTCGCCCTGGAAGCCCGGAGCTGAGTGCGGGAGGAATCCCGGAGCTGAGTGCGGGAGGAATCCCGGGGAGCCGCGCGCGAGCTCCACCTGGGCAGGGAAGCAGCCTCTGGCTGCGCGGTTCCCCGAGCATCCGCTGCCTAAATCCTGAAGACAGGACCGGGGCGCACCGGAGCTCAGCACGTCCAGGCCTGGCTGGCACTGCGTGACACCCAGGTGCTGGACAAAGGCGGTTGGGGATCTGCGAGAGGTGAGGGCCTTGGGAAGCCAGCTTTAGCGTTGACTTATGCCCTCGGGGGTTAGGTAGGCGGTGAAAGCCGCGCTTGGGGCTTTGTTTCCTGGCCGCGAGTCTGTGGTCCAGCACTTTCGAAATGCAATGGGGGAATGAGGGTGAATGGCCTGGACTGAGTGGATTGTCTGGGCTACTATTGGGTGCCATAAGCTGGAAACAGCGGAGTCCTCCTCCCGCTCCTTACAGCTTTTCACACCGTAAAGGTCAAGTCCTCAGCGCCACCGCCTTCTTCACGGTCAGGGCCGCCTGAGAAAGAAGCCCGCCGATTACAGAAAAGCACGGGATAGGTAATTGGCCAGACCATCACTCCTGCTGCAAGCAGATCCTGGCCCTGGTAGCCTGTGCTTGAGCACCGAGGCAAGAGTCTTTTTAATTTTCGATTCCCTTTATCCTCATCCTCCTTCGAAAGGAGTATTTGAAGCTGGGGAGAGTCCAAGCTGTGCCTTCATCCTGGAAGGGCACAAATTGCCCCAGTGCGTGTGATTTTCGTGTCCGCGGAGGCCTAACCAGGGCAAGAGTGAGCATATACACGCCCAGGAGAACGGACCGGGCTGAATGGAAGTTCTGGTCGGATAGGAACAGTGAGTGGTTCAGCCGGCCTGGCGGCTGGGAATCCGATATGGAAATAAAGATACTGCTGTGTTCCTCCAGTCCAAACTCAGAGTTTTTCAGGTCTTTGGTGAAACCCTTAATGCCCTTTCTGCCTAAGTCTACTTAAAAGGAGGTAGACTATGCCAAGGCAAAACCCTTTGCCCCTCGCGCCACCCCCCTCCCCGCCCCATTGTGCTCTACAGGACAGAGAATTCCTCTACAAAAGCTTGCAGCAGGTCAGGACGTCAGGCCCAGCAGTAAACACATAGCTTAAGACTAGTTGGCCACTCAGCCTATCCCCCACCCCCAAAGAGAACCAAAAGAGACCTGCAAATTATCTTTTTCCTTTTTCAAAATACAGGAAAGCTGGGCCTTCCACCTAGAGCTGTGGCAAGGAACTACACCAGGAAGAGTAGCATGGAGTAGGTACCAGGGTAGAGGGACTGCCAGGCAAGGTGAAAGGAGGAGGCTCCCAGTACAGGGCTCCTAGTGCAGGCCTCCACGGAGACAGAGGCTGCCCTTGGGTTTCAAAAGTAAGACAGAGGCTGCCCTTGGGTTTCAAAAAGAGTGGAAGTAGAGCCAGTCTAGAAGACAACTGTAATTTAGGGCCTCAGGATGCCTTCAGATCCTCACCGGAGGACCAGAGCCAACCTTCTGGTTGTGTTACACTCCTTTGTCTTTACTGCTCAGCTGGGGAAACCCGTTTGGGCCGAACTGCTGCTGCAAGGAAGGGGGGTGACTAGAAGGTGGATATTGAAAACCAGACTTTCACCCTTCAAAGTTTTCCTCATCCCACTTGCTCCCACTCTATAGGAAAGAATAAATAAAATCTCTAATGAGTTGGCAACCATAAAAATAAAAGTAGTTCTCAAATGAACCCTCTCTTCTCCCATCAGCTTGAGACTCCCTAAAGTAAATGATAACCAGATTGTTTGGCCAATTGAGACCTCAACTGAGGTCTGTGGTACACCCTCCAGTGGCCAGAAGAAGGATGTGGGCTCCTTCAGATGCTTAGGGGCACTGGATAGTGACTGGACCCACTAGTCAGGCTAAGACCAACTGTGAGGTCAAGTTCAAGGTGTTACCTATTCTCTTGCTTTAGAGAACAGCTCAGGGAGAGGGTTGGTACCTCAACAAGCATACAAATTCTCCACCTGGTAAGTGGTAAGATAAGAGTGGTCCCTTGATATTTTGCCTAAGTATAATGTGATGGATTGGCCATAATCTGCCATACTTTGGGAACAAATACGTTAAGATCTTTGGGTCATTCCATGCAATTCATCTCCTTGGTTCACCATGGGGAAAAATACTCCAAAGACACCTCCTTCTTTGTAGGACAGGGTACCTATATGGAGGTCTGGCTCCAGTCACTGGGAAGGGTTTGTGGCTATTTCACCAAATCCCCTCATTGGCCAACTCTCACACCCATGGAAAATATGGCCACCAGATCAGCATTAGTTTTCAGTTTAGCCTTAAAAACACAATGCAATATTTTGAAACAGAGGAAAGTAAAGCTCATGCAAGCAACAAAAGGTGAAATATTTATGGTGTTTTAATCAATCCACTGAACAGCAATTGTAGAAAATTGAGAGCAAGACCTGGTCAGTCTAGTGGGTCCACCTTATCCCGGGCTCCTGTAATTACTCAGAATAAAGAAGGTGATGGGCTCAGAAAAGTAGCAAGGGTTCCTTGGGGGAAGAAAGAAGGAAGAAGGTTGTGCTTGGAATGTAGTACTCATTGAATGAGGGAAAGAAATCCATTTTAGGTCTCTGTTGGAGGTCAAAATGAGGAAAGTCAGAAAGTTAATAGACCCCTTTCTCTAAACCTGCCTAGCAGGTTCCTTCTAGGGGCACTTCAACACATCAGCTCTTGCTCAAGCAAGGGGAGACAACAGAAAGGTCGGGAGAAAGCCTGAGGAAGGCTGGCTGACAAGAGGCAAACAAACCAGCAGGAACTGCCTGGGGACAAGAAAAGCTTGAGGGGGGACTGGAGAGTGGGGGTAGCTTGGTTGAACATTTACACTATGGGTGCCATGCTCAGCCTTTCAAGGAACTGCCATGGGGGTTTCAGATCCCCTGAGTTAGGGATATCTGGCTACTGCTGCCTCCCAAGCTCTACAGCCAGGGAAGGCAGTACCTTCCGGTTGACTCTAGGAAGCCCAGAGTCTAGAAGTGCACTCCGTTGTCCACTTCTGTTCTCCCTTGAAGTGGCACAGTACTAGGTAGCCTACCAAGTGACAGTGCTTGCAGCTCTAGTCTCTTGAATGACTGTATTGGAAACACCCTGGCACAGCCATCCTGATGACAAGGCCTTACATGGCCTTTCTACAAAATGATCCTTCCAAAGTCATAGACAGCCTAGGCAGCTTTCCGGAGCGGAGCGCTGTTCTACTACTGCCCCCCCCCGCCCCTCCGTACATCTCCAACTGCAAGAAAAAGCAGATTCAGCAGAGGCACCTGGACACACTTTATTCTGGTATTTCACCTCGAGAAGGAGGGTGGAACGAATTATGCCTGAACCTCCCTACCTTCTTGATGCTTTTAAGCCCAACTAAGCCCGACAAGAGGAAAACAGCAGCCATTGTGGATACCAATACAACCCCCACCTTTTCGGGACAAAATCAGAAGAAACCTCCAAAAGGCTTGGGGTGCTTTGCTGATCAAGTTTCCTTCTTAGCCTTTCAGCTCCACAAGGCTAACTTGTTGGCCACCTCCAATCTCTGGGCTGAGAGCCTTGGCCAAGCGCTAAGGGGGTCTGCCTAGACCTTGAAGTTCGGGAAAACAAGAGGAGATTAAACCGGCTCCCTCCCTTCTTTACAGACACACGCACCGTCAGGCCGCGGCCACTTCCTGCCTTTGTTTTTCTTCCTCCAAACATTTTTGGCCTCTTGCATTAGCGCCCGCCGTAGGGCTCCGGGTTGACGATTAAAGGAAATAAACGTTGAGGAGTGTTTTCTGGAGACCCGCTCGCTGTGGAGTTCTTGAGAAAGAACAGCTCCTGGGAAACCAATGTCCAGGGCCAATGTCATAGCCTTGCCGGCAGCCGCCTCTTCTAGGAATGGAACTCGGACTTGGCCTTCCGGTGTGGTCTTATCCCTAGCCCGGTCTTTCCCAGAGCCTGGTGGGCTAAGATCGACCTTCGGCCTCCTGCAAAGCCGAAGAGTCAGTTAGGCTCAGAGCTAAGAGAAAACCGAGGACCCGCAGAACCACCTCCCTTTCTTTCCCCAGATTGGATCGGAACCTCAGAGCAGCTCCGGCCTTGTACCCTAATGCCTGCCTGAAGAATACTCACACTACCAGGTTCAAGCAGGACAGGACCAGGCGAAGCGGCTTCTATTGAGCAGCCTTGGGGGTCTGAGCATCCCATCTCTTGTCTCTGCTTATAGAACTAAACAGCAACCGGCAGCTCCAAAGCTCCAGGCCATTTCCCTTCTGTTGCCATCAAAAGCCTTTTTTTTCCCAATCCATCTTCACCGCAGCGCCCCCATACGCTCCCTTCGGGGATGCAAATCCCTCCGGGCACCCCTCTTCTCTACTGTCTGTCTAATTGCTCGGACAATCACCTTCGAGGAGCACCTTCTTCACCCACAGCCTTTCCTGGGGAATTTGCCGTGTCTCCAGCAAACACCCATGGGATACCTACCTGCCGGTTCCCATTCAACTAGCTAGCCCTCCCTCAATGAGAACCTAGGGAGTACTGGCTGTGCAGAGCACTGCATGGTGTCACACCGACCTTTCCGCAGGTACCCCTTCTCCCTGGCATCCGGAGAAGTCGAGCTATTTATGAGAGAAGCTGCCATGTAGCCAGGGGAGGCGGCCTTGCATCCCCCCGTGGCTGGGCCACCTCGGCCCCACTGCTCAGGCACAAGCTGAAGTTGACTGCCAAAACTGCTATAAAAACCGCAGGTCTGTCTAGAACTGCTTTCGGTTCTCCTAGACACCCCCGGGTTCAATTATAGTCTTAAAAGCCCTAATACAAGTGCAAGAATTTGTTTGCCTTCACCCAGGGGCGGGGCGAGCCCTGCAATGGTGGCGCCTTTGTTATGGCAAAGTCACTGAAACCCTTCACGCATTCCTTTTGTTCGAGGGTAGGGGTGGTGAGGACTGGGTGGGCTGCTGGGCAAAAGTTTGAGGCAGCAAAAATCAACCCAGGGAACTGCTCAAATACTGCTGCTCACAAGCTCACCTCCCTTCTATATAGCCTCCACAAATATATTGGGAAGAGATAAATATTTTTCCTCCTTGGCAACTGCAGGAAATAGAAGTTTTGGGGTTTTTTTTTTGCTGCAGGACCATCCTGTAGTTTCGATCCCCAGTTTTAGAAGGTCTGAAGCTACCCTTCCCCAACAACCTTTCTCCCTGCTAGATCTCCTCGCCCACACCACTGCAGTCATCTAGGAAGCCACAGTGGACAAATATGTCAAGCTGAAGATGCACAAATAATCTCAAGTTCAGCTCTCAGGGATTCAAGGGGCATGAAAGTTCCTGCAACAAATCCTGAATAAAGAGTTCATTAAACCAATGTGTCCAAGGAGCTTGATTTGTGATAAGCAAACCTTGAAAAAAAAAAAAGGTGGGGGGGCTAGAGCCACACATAAACATTAATGCTAATAAATTAGGTTACTCCACTACACAGTAATTGCTTGATATTATTGATATTTACAGTGGGCATTCAAATGCAATGTTGGGTCATTATTTGGAGAAAATACATAATGAGAATAGTTCTTTTCCAGAGCAATACATGATTAAATTTGTTATTGAGTCAGTTAGAGTCAGCTCAGCAATAAATAAATAAATCGATGTTGACACTTAAATACCAAAGATCTTAGCATTTATACTCTAAATATCCCCAAGATATGTAAATACCTTTGGCTATTTCCTGGATGAGGAAAGGGAAAAAGGTTTTCACTTTTGACTTTTGTGATACCCTAGCTCCTTCTAAGGGAGTTGTGGGGAGCCCCCAGGTCTGCTTTGACCATGCCTAGCTGCCCTGTGCCCTCTCTTTTCTTTCATTTTCCCCAAACACTTCTTCAGTCTTGCAGAATGGCAAGCATTATTTTGTCTTCTTAATCTCCGTTTCCTCCTCTGAAGAGAGCTAAGTTTATCCTAGCAGTCATGGCTTCTTGAGCATTATCTTCCTGTACATCAAGCTTAGCCTTTTCAAGACATCTCTGTGGCCCAAGGTGCAAGCAGCTAAGGAGAACACCTCTCTTTTCTTTGGCATCGCGCTTCTGCTATGGACTACATAGCAAGAAGGATGAGAGCTGTCTGGGTTTTGTTTTTTTTTTTCTTTGAATATTCTTTGCTTTCACTCTTAGGCTTTGCAAGGAAGAAGAGGCGGGTTAGTCGTCTCTTAGCCAGGGAACCTTGGGCCATTACTCCCTCTTTGCCACCCTCCATTTCCCTCACAGCTCTGAAGAGCTGCAAGCAGCCTACTGGGTCCCCCAAAGGTGCAGCATACCCAGGAGAAGGCTCCTCGGATGTCAGCGCCTCTAAAACAGCCCAAGGTTCGCCTCAATTGCATGGTTTCCGATTCGTCAGCTTCAGGAGACAGAACAGCTTGCGGATCGGTGAGCAGAAGCGCAGTCCCAGCGCCTCTGGCTCTGCGGAGTCACTCCAAACCCCTACAGGCAGCGAGGAGAAGGGGGTTCCTCCAAAGGCAGGGTGTGGGGTGAGGAAGTAGGCAAAAAGATACAGGGAAGATGGAACCCGGGTAAGGCGAAGGCCCTTCCGGACCGCGGAGATTATTGACAAACCGCGGAGGAAAGCTGCTCTGCCAGTTAGCGGTTTGGGGACGGAAGGCACTAAAGCTTCGGAAGTGACCATGAATGAGAGCGTGTAATCAAGTCACCGTGCAAATCGGACAAGCCACGAGGCCGGCACATCCACGGCTGCGAAGCCTGGCCCCAAATGGGGTCCAGCCAGGGTCTAAGGCTGAGGTGTTTCCCAGAGCAAGCCTGTGGAAGTGGTGGTGGTGGGGGCTGCGAAGAAGGAGGTGGCGAATGTAAGCCTTTGGATAACAGGCTTCGAGACCTGGAGCCACACAGTTCCGGGCTTTCACCTGGCCATCCCCCCCCCCTTCCCGGCCCAAAGCATCCCTCACCCACCGGGGTGTGGGGGGAGGCGTCGGGAGTTGCGCTCTCTCTCAGCCCTCAGCGCACCCGTGGACCAGGACCATGTAGCTGAGCAAAGGAAAGCTGCTTGGGGGCGCACCCCAGCCTTTCTGCGAGCGGGGAGGCCCCCCAGCCAACATGAGTTACACCGGCGATTACGTGCTTTCGGTGAGAACACCGAGTGACGATCTGTTGCTTCCCCTGAGGTGGCTACAAAGAAAGGAAGCCCGGAGGGAGGGGAGGGGGAAAAAAGGAAAGGGAGGGGGTTTAAAAAAAAAAAAAAGCCGGGACTAGCTCGCAGCTTGTCAATTTCAACATCGGGTCACATGACCAGCACCTCCCTGCTAAGGATGGGGATAGATTTCCACGTCAGCTTACGTCTCCAAATTTCTACTTCACGGATCCGCTTCAAAGAGGCAGCTGCAGTGGAGAATCATGTTAAGCTCGGCTACTGCGGAGAGCCCAAGGTAGCCCAATGATGGATTTTGATGAGCGTGGTCCCTGCTCCTCTAACATGTATTTGCCAAGTTGTACTTACTACGTCTCGGGTCCAGATTTCTCCAGCCTCCCTTCTTTTTTGCCCCAGACCCCGTCTTCGCGCCCAATGACATACTCCTACTCCTCCAACCTGCCCCAGGTCCAACCCGTGCGCGAAGTGACCTTCAGAGAGTACGCCATTGAGCCCGCCACTAAATGGCACCCCCGCGGCAATCTGGCCCACTGCTACTCCGCGGAGGAGCTCGTGCACAGAGACTGTCTGCAGGCGCCCAGCGCGGCCGGCGTGCCTGGCGACGTGCTGGCCAAGAGCTCGGCCAACGTCTACCACCACCCCACCCCCGCCGTCTCGTCCAATTTCTATAGCACGGTGGGCAGGAACGGCGTTCTGCCACAGGCTTTTGACCAGTTTTTCGAGACGGCCTACGGCACCCCAGAAAGCCTCGCCTCCTCCGACTACCCCGGTGACAAGAGCGCCGAGAAAGGGCCCCCAGCGGCAGCTGCGACCTCCGCTGCGGCGGTGGCTGCGGCGGCCACGGGCGCGCCGGCAACTTCAAGTTCGGACGGCGGCTGTCGGGAGGCGGCGGCGGAGGAGAAGGAGCGGCGGCGGCGACCCGAGAGCAGCAGCAGCCCCGAGTCGTCTTCCGGCCACACTGAGGACAAGGCCGGCAGCTCCGGTGCGTATAAAGGCAGCGCCCAGCGCTTTATGAAAGGGGAGTTGGGAATCTAGCGCAGCACCGCTGTTAAATTTTTATATGCTGTTTTATAAGCATATAAGGTTTATGAAGGGCCTTTAGGTTTCCCCCAACAAAACTTTGTTATAAAAGGAGGGATCACGTGGCGAGTGCTGAAATTGGCCGTGAAATACCCACCGGCCAAAGCACGCTTGGAAAAAAAAAATACAACTCCCCTTTTTCCTTTTTTCCCTTCTCAGCTCCCAAACCCAACAGCATGATCCCGCTCGAGGCCAGCTCCAGGCTGGGGAGCCGGAGGTGGGCGCCTGTAAATTCCCCCTACAAGGGCTTCAGGAGCCTTTGATAGCGAGGTAATCCGGAGATTTTTATAAAAGCCATGTGTTGCGGCGGGACTCCAGTCCCGGCTGGGATTCAAAGGCATCGCTGTTTAACGATGGCGCTAGGAGCGCATTTAACAGATAAAGTAGCCTGCTTAGCTCGAGCAATATATTAAAAGAAACAAATTAACCTAAAGTTGGCCTTTTTGTCCAAAGGAAGCCATTTTCCTTTGGCGCGGTGGCAATTACGTTCTGTTATTCACTGTTGTTATTAAATCAGTCAAAAGCAACGTGTTTTTTTCTTTTTGTCTTTGTTGTTGTTTTTAAGGTGGGGGTGAACAACTGGCTCCTGCCTGAGGGTTAAGGAAGCCTCTCTTCCCTCTACCCTCCCTAAAATAGCATCCCTGCCTTGCTGAGGGCCTTCTGGCTGTGTGGTAGCAGTGAGTGCTGTGTGAAGGTCCGGGGTAGGGGGTTTCCTCTGCCGCCTCCCACCTCGAGAGACCTGGGAGGCTGGCGGAAGATGCAGGAGCTCTTGATCAGGAGTCAGGCTGACAAAGACCCCGCAGCCGCCCCAGATGTTAAGAAGGGCTAAATCACGGCTGCAACCGGGAAAGCCTGGGGCCAGGATGCATGCCTTTACTGCCTCAGGAACAGGCGGCCCAGGTGCTGAAGGTGAAATGTCCTCGGGCGGCTATTTGTTTAGTCTGGCGGGGCAAGGCACAACCCGAAACCCCCCACTTGCTTGCTTTCAAAGCTGTTTAGCCAGCGCAAACTCGCCTGTTGCTGTGGGAAGCCCTCCTTTTTGCTCAAGGGGCAGCCTGAGTCCTTTCCCTGGGGGCCTATCTAGGGAGCTGGCTTTTATCTGAAGCCGGCTCCGACTGCAGCTTGTCCCTGGCCAGCAATAGCAGCCTGAAGGCAAAGGCCTGGAAAGACTTTGAAGGGGCCTGGACTGGGCCTCCAGACCCAGTGGCCAGACCTTCTCCACTGGGGGTCCTGGGGCAAGTTGCATCCCCTATTCCCTGCTCACTCCTGCCTCTTTCCCTCCTTAGGTGGCCAACGCACCCGCAAAAAACGCTGCCCTTACACCAAGTATCAGATCCGAGAGCTGGAGCGAGAGTTCTTCTTCAGCGTCTACATCAACAAAGAGAAGCGCCTGCAGTTGTCCCGCATGCTCAACCTCACCGATCGTCAAGTCAAAATCTGGTTTCAGAACAGAAGAATGAAGGAAAAAAAGATTAACAGAGACCGGTTACAGTACTACTCGGCTAATCCACTTCTCTAAGGCTCCAGCCTCCTGGAATTGGGAGGGGGGCTTCATACATGTGAAATAATATGCAGATTTTTGCCCTTGACAAGGTCAAGCCACACAGTGACTTGGAAAAAAAGGGGGGGGTGATGTAGGAGAGAAGGGGGAGGCTTCCCCTGCAGAGATAGCCCAATAGGAAGGGGCCTGAAAAACTCTTGGTTCAGATCTTAATGGTTAAGCTTCCTATTAATAATTGGATTCTAAGAGTTGTGAATCAACAGGATGAATGGTTTGGGACCCCTGGTGGTTTGCTCTTAGAGCCCGCAAAAGCTTTGGGCTGGGTGTGGTCACTGGGGATTGGGCCCCCTGCCAAATCCCTTGGAGGCCACCCCTTCAGGACCCTCTGAATAGAGCCTGCCCACCCCCAGGACTCCTAAGTCAAGAAGTTGTAAGCTCTCCAGGCCTAGGTCAGCTTGAGGATGGGGTAGGAGGAAAGGGGAGGGTTCCTAGATATCCAGAATGGGGTTGCTTTCCAAAAGTAATGTGAAAGAAAGTTGGACTAAAAGGTGGCTGTGAAATGGGAGAAAGATGGGGGTCCTGGAAGAAAGAGAATTCTGTCCAGGTGATATTAATATCTTTTCATCCCTCCTGGCTACCCATTGTTCTGTACCCAGGCCTGAACTCCTAAGGGTCACCTCTTGCAGCCCACCTGGGTTTTCTTCCTCCCAATGGTGATGATGGGTCTTCACTCAAGCCCAGAGTTTGTAAAAGACATTGAAAAATCCAGAGGCTATGCTGGCTGCTGGTCCCTCAATCTCTGCAGGAAATGCCTGTGGAATGCTAGAGTTTGGCAGAGTCTCCATGACATTTAGGAAGCTTGGATTCAGTTGGTGTCAGGCAGCAGAGCAGCAGGCCTGGCCAGTGGGTCCTTGGCTTTGGCTCTAAGGGGCTGAAGTCTCCGTGCTCCCAAGTCCCCCATTCCTACGCTGCACTCTGCTCTCATTGACTCAGAACTGAGCTTGGAAGCTTCTGGCAATCTTCTGAGAGCCGGAGAGTGATTTGGAAATATTTTAAAAGATAAATATTATATTATATATATATATTTCCCCAAAGGAACCAAAGCGAATTTTAAGATGCAATGTAGAGGGGGGCGGGGGATAATAAAAATATTTAAAGGCTGTATCTGTTTACAGTGTTCCACGGTTAAACTCGCTCACTGCTAAAAATATTTGAATGTATGCTTCATACAGGGATGGTGTTCAAAAGACTTGTAAATAAAGAAACCATAACCTAATGTGTTTCAATACTCTTCTTCCTCTCACCCCCCCCATTAGTTGATTTCTTTGAGGATGCTGAAAAGAATGAAAAGGATGTTGGAGATGGTCTTTTCACTCTTTTACAATATTGTAACATTTGGAAAGTGTTGGCATGCCTAGAGCTAGCCTACCAAGACCTGAGAACTTCCTCTGGGGAGCCAGGTGCTCTCCAGGTGAATCTCTTCTGCCTCCCTGTGTTCAGAAATCCCTGGTGGTTCTGTCCATAATAAGTGCCTTCAGCCAGTTCTTCTCCACCCTATATTTCCTCTATGTCTTAACCTGCACACAGACAACAGGGCACATGAGAAGTGAAGAGCGTATAAATGTGGATGTTTGGTCCTGGTGTGACATTTCTCTCCCTGTTTGCCTTTTCCTGCCAAATGTCTCCCCCCAGCTAGCATCCTTTTACCGGTAAATGGGGCGAGTTTCCAGGCCCTGAGGGGTGTGTGCAGAGGTGGTAGAATCAGGATTGGGTTACAACAGAAGCAAAGCATAGGAAGCCTGGACTATATGTCCACAAGCAAAGCAGCATCTTAGGGATGGGAATATGTCAGGGCCTAGTATGTGAGACTTTGCCCCCCTCCAACTGACTTCAGCCCCAGAGGTGGCCTTGGGGGCCTGCAATGGCCAATGGCCTGACCCAGTCTAACCTTGCTTACCTCAGGACTGAGTTGAACCCCTCTGAGTGTACCCTGTGGATCCCTTCAGTAGTAGAGACTAGGTATCATGGCAGAAGTGAATCCCAGGAACCTCTAGGATTTCCTGTCCAGCTCCAGCTCCCTCTCTGTTCCCTTGGGCAAAGAAAGATGCGGGCTTGCTCTTTGTTTGCTGCCTTTGAACTTCTGCCTTAAATTTGGACATCACCCATAACCTTGAGGACATGGCTGAAAAGACAGAACCTTTTGTTGCCCACCCCACCCTCTCTCCAGCCACCCAGGCAGAGGCTAAGCAGCAGAGAGGGTCTCATTTGAAGAGAGGCCTTAGGCTTCAGACTCTGCTCTGTTTATTTGTTTGTGTGTTTGTCTAACTGGCGCGACGGGAGAAAGCCAGCTGAAAGGGGAGAGGGACAGACCCCCTAGATGAATGTCTAGGTTGATAGACAGACACACTGAGAAGAACAAGGACCCTCCTGGGGGGCTAAGGGGCGGGCAGGGAAGCCCGGTTTAGAAAAAGACTTCCTTTGGGATGGTTAAAGATTAACCAAAGTCTCTCAAGTTGCTAGAGAGAGTCTAGCCAGGAGAACTGCTTGCAGGCGGGCGGCGGGCGGGCGCGGGTTTGATTTCTGAGCCCTATAAAAGCCCATCCTCCGATGGCTGTGACAATGTGGTCGTAAACCCGTCCCGGACCGGCCAATTTGCATATTTGGAATGCGCCGCTATAAACCCGGCTGGGGTTTTGCAGCAATTTCTTAGATGTAAAAATGAGATCTCAATAGCAGCGGGTTGGGCACATTCTCTCCCTCTTTTTCTGCCGGGAGCCAGCTTCCTTTTCTGGGCTGCAGGCTGGATCTCCAACTTCGCCTAGACCCGCAACAGCCACGAGATGGCGCACTTCCGATCAATGTCAAAGCCGCCAGGGAGCCGGGAACCCCAACGAGATTCTTGGCCTTTGTTCGCTTCTGATACTAAGAGCAGCACGGTACCTTATTTCAGTTGCCCCGCTCCCCTTCGTATTCAAAAATAGGGAACCTCGCGCTCAAGAAGTGATTGGGGTTGTAATTCAAAGCAAAGCGCCTTCACTAGGCCTCTCCACATCGCGGCGTGGAGAAGCTGCTGCTCTTTGGCAGTGATTTCAGAAATGAGTCAAGGTAAGTGGCCACAAGTTTATCAATTTCACTGTAGTTGCGCGGGGGGGGGGCGTAGCCGATGGTTAAGCAAAGCTCTAGGCCATGATTGAGTTTGTGGGGTGATGCGCGTTTGCCACCCCCTCCCCCGCGCTCCCCTTGGCTCTCTGTGGTTGGAAAGCGGTGGGAGGCCTAAGTAGAAAAAGTTGTCTGTTTTAGCTCCTTGCGCCAGCGTTTCACCCAAGTTTCTCACCCCAGGCGATCTTTCGATTTTGCTGAAATATTCAGATCTGAATGCCTTAGGTATGGCCGGAACCCAGGCAAAAGAGAATCAGCTGTGGGATTACGTTTCTTCGGAGAGAAAGAGATGGTAGACTACCAAAAACAAAATTTCTCCTTGGAAACAATGGTGTGGTCAACATCTGTGGCCGTTGGAGCGGGTTTATTCCCTGGGGCAGCCCGCCAGAGGTTGCCTGTTTTCTCGGAGGTGCAGTCTAGAAGTCTGCCTGGCAGGCTAGAAATAAGCTTTGTTCCCAAAAAAGGTCATTCAAAGAAGTAGTATTTGGTTGTTTCCTTTTTCTTTTTCTCCTCTCTCTCTCTCTCTCTCTCTCTCTCTCTCTCTCTCTCTCTCTCTCTCTCTCGTATGTTGAAGACAGCCCCTTACTGCGTATTTGGAATGTGGCATCATAACCCTGGCAGACATTTTCCAACAAAATCTCCTAGCCGTTAAAACGAAGGGACTTTTAATTGCACATTTTGCAAATTATACAAAAACATATTCATAAATATCATTGTATTTGTTTAACCGGCATGGGGGATTAAGTCTGACCCAGCAGGCGTTTGTTCAAGACTTTCATAAAAACAAGTTTTAAATAACCAAAGTGATTGCATTTTGAAGGCCATATTTAAATCTCCTGTTTTTCCCTTATTTAAATTTTTATTTTATTTTATTTTATTTTGTTTCTCGAAGTAATTTCTTTCTTTTCCCAAACAAACCACGCCGTGGCTGAGTAAAAGGAATTTTAGAACAAATCGGTGCTGTCCCTGTACACATGTCTGTGAGCAAAAATCGTGCTTATGAACCGTTAGCTTTGTGAAGCATGGGCTCCTAAACCATGCCAGGGAAAAAAAAGCAACCCTGAGCAGGAATGAGGGCCCACTCTGAACTGCAGTGGTAACAACTCTCCTTACATGCCTGAGCTGCCTCCAGTCTTAAGACCAGGGCCATTTCTTTACCTACAAAACTAAGAGCGCCGGTCCTTCAAGACCACTGACAAGAGACCCCAATATTTCCCCCACTGAAGGACAAGGGCCAGCTCGAGGGTTGGATTTAGAGAAAAAAGAAAGAAAAATATTTAACCTAAGGATAGATTGAACCTGGTAGACAGGAAAAGGAAAAAAAAAACCCACACATTAAACAACCCTGAAAAAGGCAACACTCTTAAAGAACAAGAAAAGAATATTGCTTGTAGAAAAAAAAATCTAGTTATTCATAAATGTATAAATGGGAGAATTTCTGAAGTTTTGTTAATGCTGGGCATGCTGAAACTGCATTAATTTTCCTCCATGAAGCTGCAATCCAGCTCTACACCCTCTAGATAATTTGGACCCCCCAAAAAGCTTTGAGAATGGTCTCTATATACAAACTAATTTACATTTCATTCTCAGGACCTAGGGGTATTTTGCTTTTTGTTTTATTTGTTGTTTGTTTTGTTTTGTCCTAGTGACAAACTCAACTTATTTTCATAATAAGAATGTATTTGGGGGGGCCACACAAGGGCCTACACAGGAAGAGGAATTGGCTATCAAGTCAAATGCAGAGGAATCCTCAAACTTTCTTGATTCACATGTCTGGCATTTCCCATGGCTCCCCAGAGAGAAGGAGAGAATGGATGTTATCTCCAGGTAGAAACAACCCCCCCCCCCCGCCGCTGCCGCAACATTTACTCCCGAACAAACACAGACTGTGGCGGTGGTGGCGGCAGTGTGATTGCTGCAATGGCTGGCTAAGGACAGCAGGCACCAAGGGTTTTAGGTCAAAGGCATCTACAGAAGGAAAAGGGAATTCAGCAGCTGAAAGGAAGGGCAAAGGCGAAAAGAAAGAAAAAGGAATCACTATACTTAATCCCTTGGGGGATGGCGAATCTCCTGAAAGCCGAGGAGCTCAATAAACAAAATAATTTTTTATTGAGGAGGCTAACACCTCATTGTTGTGGTTTAGGGAGACACTGGAGCCTTCAGGGTGGCTGAGGGAAGCCGGGGGCTCCAGACCAAGAAAGCCGAGCAGGCACTCAACCCACCTTCCACATTTAACTCGAGTTTCTGAGTCATTATATTTACCCTGCGACAGCCGTATCAGGCCAGCGGGCCAGATGCCTCACATATCCCATGGTAGGCTCTCCTGTTGTTCCCTTGCTTAGCGAATCTCAGTGGGAGTAAGACAGAGCGGCCAGTTTGAGAGGGGTTTCCATGAAGGCTTACACACTTAAACAAGGAAAGAAAAGAAAGAACTCAAATTAAACATGCCGTTTGGTTTCTAATGAGGGGGCAAGTTACTGTTGAGAGCAGCAGATCTGCTTATCACAAAGGCTGATGAGGATCCAAGTGCCAATGCCATGGTCTGTGAGGCTGGTAGCGGCCAATCTAATTCTCCCAACCTTTAACAGTACTGGAGTTGACTTTTTAACCTTGGTCAGCAATAGCAGGCTTCTGGATACCATCCAACCTAGAAGCCCATTTGGCCATTGTACAAGGCCTTGGCTAGGACTAGCCTGAGCGGCTTGCAGCTGGACACCTGGCTTGTTTTGCCAGACAAATAGGCAGGGGTTGCTGAGTCCCATGAGAGTCCTGGATGGAGAATTTAAGGACAAAGCTTGGGGGTCTATAAACCCCTTGAAAATGATGGGTCAAGTCATGGGAATGCAGATTTGGGCTTTTCAGAACTATCCTTAGGTTACTCAGAGGAAGGTTAAGAAAGATCCCATATCTGTATCAGCGTCTTTCTTTTTATTCTTGTAGCCTCTGCTATCTCAAACACTCTCTCCAATGGCCACTGGTCCTTTAAAAGTCACTACCAGTGAAGCTCCGTTTTACATGAGATCCAGACAGGGACAGCAGAGGGATCTAACCCTGATCCACAAGCCTGCTGGCCTGCTGCTGCTCCTTTCCTGAAGGAGCATTCAGCACTCTTGAGACCTACTTCCCCACATAACATCTTGCAGAGAGGTACCCAAATCGCTCAAGAGCAAAGTGCCCTTTTTCTGGCAGCCCCCCAGCTTCCGGGCATTTTCAGGTGACAGACTGAACACAAGTCCCACCTGTCTGGTGAACAGAGGAGGGACCAAGCTCATCCTGGAAGCTTAAGGTAGGGCCATAGGCTCCAATGCTCTGGAGCTCGGCTGCCTTCTGGTTCTCTGGCTCTCTAGGCCTACCCAAGAGAAAATTTGCCTTGGCCTTGGGTACAGAAGCAGAACAGATAGCTAATGTTTCACACAGACCGAGATTTTAGTTTCCAGAGTGGCTAATGCAGATTGAAAATTCCAGCTGCAGCGGGCTGATGCTCATCGGTGTTCGTATTCTCTTTCTCTCTCCCTTTTCTTTCATCTCTTTCATCTTCTTCCTTCCTTCTTTCTCTCCCCATTTTTTTCTTTTGCATTCAGGTGCTTAGATACCCAGCCTTCCCAGACAGTCACCTTGGGGAGACAGAGGTAGAAGTGACAGGGATGCCTTGCTGGTGTTAGCAGAAGCCCAGATTCTTGGGCGGCGGCGGCTGGCCAAGCAGCGGCAAATAACCTCAGTCGCTGGAATCTCAGAAGCCAGAGGCTGGGCTCTATGTAGCCGAGTCTATGTGTTTTCACTCTCAGGGTCCTCTCAGGGTCCTCTTTGTCCAGTGGCTGGATTTCTTCTGGGAGAAACCAGAACATGATCATCTAAATGTAAGAGTCTTTTTCTGCCATTTGCAGAGGCCTGAACAATTGTAGTTTCTGGGATCTGGGCAGTCAGCAACACTCCTGTTCCTACTGGAGCTGGCAGGCCTGGGGCATCCTGGAGACCTCATAACCTTGAGGGTTACAGGTCAGGGGCAAAGCATCAACTAACTGCACAAGCTCCACTGGATTCTGCCGGAAAAGGTCACATTTCCTGAGCTTGAGATGAGGCACACACTTGGGGGTTAGCGGGTCCTAGGATGACCACTTCCAATTGCCATAAAAAGCACCCCTGAGTAGGACCCAGTGTCTGCTAAGCAAAGCTCCTGGTCTCTGGAGTCTCTTATAATAGAGCCCAAACCCAGCTTAACCTTCCAGGGAATGGATTGCCTCATCACCACCTTGTTAAAATGTGCACGCTATACCACAAAATGGCTGGAACAAGGATTGCTCCAGCCACGTCTTTGGGTCATGGGGTGGGGACAGTAAGAGTGTAGTGACAGGTTTTTGTCATAACCTCAGGGAGGCTAGGAATGCTAAGGCTTAAAGGAAAGCAAGAGAGAAAGCAGTGTGGTAGAGGCATTTGCTGGGCATGTTCCCCCAGGGTTTCACCTCCAGTTCTCCCAGTACAGAGAAACCAGAGACCCAAAGCTAACATTCTAGTCCCCCAAAGAAATGTGTGTTTAGGTCTCCTCGGGGTGATGGGGAGTATGCCTTTGACTGGGGGGAAGTCCTTTGCTAGGGCTGCCAGACAGTTGATTTTCACCTCACTAAGCCAGCTGTGCAAGGTTGGATGGCAGAAGTAGAGAGCATGAACACACTGAGCATAGGGAAGGAGAAAATTCTTGACTGGCCAAAGGATGGAGTGGGAAAGTCGTGAGGACCGAGGAGCCAGGCAGTGATCAGCCAATGCATTTCGGGAAGTGTTCTTTGTACGATGTTGGAGTGGTACTAGCTAGCTTCCAGTTCACTGTGGATTCTGGACACTCCGAGGGTCTTAACATCCTTAGGACCACGCCAGTCACTTTGGGGAGCCAAATTTAAGAACTAGGATCACCTCCAGGTCCAGAAATGAATAGAACGAAGAGACACAGACAGGGCCTGCTTAAATGATCAAGGGACGACAGGGACTCAATGCCACTCCAGCAGACATAAGAGCACCCAAAGATGGCTGGGGTGCACATCATAAACACCCCACTTGTTAAGAGCCCAAGGCCCAAGGGCGCTTCCAAATATATTCTTTGCGCGCGCGGGGGGGGGCGGTTTGCGGACCCAAGAGCCAGTTCTCCTGACCACCACTTTGAGACAGCCCCCACAGTTCTGGCCTTCGGGCCATAGGTGTCAGGCGTGCGTCTTCTGGCCCATCAATACAGATTACATATTTATATCAATCGCGGGCTTCGAGGGCGCCCTCGGAGAGCGGCCCTGAGCCTACGAAACCAAACTGGGAGTGGTCGCGTGGAAACTCTGGCTCGGGATTGGCTGCGGGCGCCCGCCGCGGTGCGGGGGGATTGCTAATCGTATTCAGCATGTTTTGCACAAGAAATGTCAGCCAGAAAGGGCTATCTGCTCCCTTCGCCAAATTATCCCACAACAATGTCATGCTCGGAGAGCCCTGCCGCGAACTCTTTTTTGGTCGACTCGCTCATCAGCTCGGCCAGAGGCGAGGCGGGTGGCGGTGGCGGTAGCGCGGGGGGCGGCGGAGGCGGCTACTACGCCCACAGCGGGGTCTACCTGCAGCCAGCCAGCGACCTGCCCTACGGGCTGCAAAGCTGCGGGCTTTTCCCCGCTCTGGGCAGCAAGCGTAATGAAGCACCGTCGCCCGGGGGCGGTGGTGGTGGTGGCAGCGGGGGTCTGGGTCCCGGGGCTCATGGCTACGCGCCCGCGCCCCTAGACCTGTGGCTGGACGCGCCCCGCTCCTGCCGGATGGAGCCGCCCGACGGACCGCCGCCACCGCAGCCACAACCCCAGCAGCAGCAGCCGCCCCCACCGCAGCCGCCCCAGCCCCCGCCACAGGCCACTTCGTGTTCTTTTGCGCAGAACATCAAAGAAGAGAGCTCCTACTGCCTCTACGATTCTGCGGACAAATGCCCCAAAGGCTCGGCCGCCGCCGACTTGGCTCCTTTCCCGCGGGGCCCGCCGCCCGACGGCTGCACCCTTGGCTCTTCCAGCGGAGTGCCAGTGCCGGGCTACTTCCGCCTGTCCCAGGCCTACGGCACGGCCAAGGGCTTCGGCGGCAGCGGCGGCGGCGGCGGCGCGCAGCAGCTCGCCAGTCCCTTCCCTGCGCAGCCCCCGGGGCGCGGCTTCGACCCGCCGCCGGCACTGGCCTCGAGCTCGGCGGAGGCAGCCGGGAAGGAGCGAGCCCTCGACTCCACTCCGCCGCCCACGCTGGTTTGCACCGGTGGCGGCGGCGGCGGAGGCTCGCAGGGTGACGAGGAGGCGCACGCGTCTTCCTCGGCAGCTGAGGAGCTGTCCCCGGCCCCCTCCGAAAACAGTAAAGCCTCGCCGGAGAAGGACTCCCTGGGTAAGCAGAGTGCAACCGAGGGCTCAAGTCAGGCGGGCAGACAGACAGACCCACAAGGAAGGAGCAGAGGACCAGGAGCTCGCGCGGCAGCCGCAGGCCTTGGCCCAAGTTGAAGGCAGGCTGACCTTCTGAACTTGTTTTTTAATATTTGGGCGTGGGGACGCTGTAAAAACCCACGTCGGGCTTAGTGCCCCACACCAAGACGTCCTTAGCGCTGGCCCCAGCTCACCCAGACTTGGGAGATGAGGACACCAGTGAGCAGCCCTCCTCCCGTGCATGCATTTTCTTGTGGCCCTGAGTACCCCCAAGCCCTGGTCTCCAGCCCAGCCTGCTCAGCGCGGCCCACGCGGGGGGAGGGGCAGGAAGGGAAAGTGGCTCGCCTGTAGATAGCACGGATGTTTGTAAGGCATCCAAAATAAGCAGCCGCCAGCGCCAATAAATAAGCCCATTAACCGGCGAAGTTCGAGTTTACGATCCCCCGTGCCTTTTTCAAAGTTCCTGGAGGGGCGGGAATCCTTGTTGCAAGAAGAAAAAAGGCAAATCCCGCCTGGGCCCTCAACTGAAAACCTAGTAGTGGCCATTTCCCTTCTTTTGGAATTCGTGGTCACCCAACTGCACACCCCAGTTTCTTGGAGAGACAGGGGCGGAACAGCCCTTGACCCCAGAATCGGCTTTTTGGGACTTTCCTATTGACCCAACTACACCCTTCTCCTCTGGCCTAGGGCAATCTAGGAGGCTAGGGTAAGCCTTAGTGAAGCTGCCGGCTTCTCCTCCAAATAAACATCCCTTACCCCCAGCCTGGGGGCCCGCAGGAAATGCTTCCCTGCCACTGCGTGAGAGGCAGAGAAAGGCGTTAAGTTCAAGATGTACGGCCTTGCCTACTCCGGCCTTTCATTCTCCAAGCGCCCCGCGGAGTGGTGCTAAAACAGGTGCCTGGAAAAAAAAGTAGGGGGAAATGTAAATTGGGAGGACCGGGTGTGGATTGGAGGCCCACTCGATTTTGTCATGCCTTTTGGAGGAATTTCTTGTTCTCCAAAAGTCAAAGGAGGGCATAACCCTCTCTCTATGAATTCGGGCATCCCTCTAATGGGAAAGACCCGGAATTCACCCCCCTCGCACAGCCTGAGTGGCCTCGACTTAACCTTCCCCTCTGCATTCTCTTAAACTCCAGGCAATTCCAAAGGCGAAAATGCAGCCAACTGGCTCACGGCAAAGAGCGGCCGGAAGAAACGCTGCCCTTACACGAAGCACCAGACGCTGGAACTGGAGAAGGAGTTTCTGTTCAACATGTACCTTACTCGAGAGCGGCGCCTAGAGATCAGCCGTAGCGTCCACCTCACGGACAGACAAGTGAAAATCTGGTTTCAGAATCGCAGGATGAAACTGAAGAAAATGAACCGAGAAAACCGAATCCGGGAGCTCACAGCCAACTTTAATTTCTCCTGATGAAACTTCCCGGCAACGCCCGTATTTTCGCTTCCAGAGCGCCTGTACCCCTCCTTCTGCCTCCAGCCTCTGCCCCAGAACTCGCACCTGTGCCGGAGCCCCATTGCTCCCTTCCACACTCGCCGTCTCCCAGGCTGTTTCGTCTGTGCAGGGCTGGTTTGTTCTGACATTTTGTTTCCTTGTCCGTTTGCTTGGTGTTGGTTTACTTATTTTCTGGGGGAAAAAGCCATATCGCTAAAATTCTATAGAGATTGAGATTGTCCTCACTGTCAAGTCCTGACTGGGCTGGGTTCGCTGCCTCGGGGGGTCCTACTGCTAGTACAGCCCCAGTACTCCTACACGGATCTGGTTTCCTGCTCAGTCCTGGGTAAACTTAGCCGGAAACCCTAGGTTCCATTGTCGGCGCTGAGGTGTCTGGCCTGAGGTCAATGGTGCAAGGAGCCGCCACCGGGTTCGCCAGCCTGGAGTGCTGGGCTGTGTTTAATCAGGGAGTACAGGCCTGATTTCTCTTTTCTTCCTTCTTTCCTTCCTTGGCCAAGAGCAGAGTATTGGAACATGGACATGCAGGTTAGCTATAGGACTTGACCTGGCTGAGTGAAAAAAAAAATGAGAAAGAAATAATCAGAAAGATTAACTTTTTCCTTCCTGTGTAAGATCTCCCAGCTTTAAAAAATAAAATTAAATTAAAAATGGCCAAGAGAAGGAACCTTCTCTTTCCGTTTGCCTAAGGTCTTGCTTGCCTGACTAAAATCCTTCATTTACCTTTAAATTTCCATGTCCTGGCTGTTGATAAATAATGCAGGTTTGTTTATACATGTGGAATTAGTGGATTTTTGCCATTAAAATTGTTGCCATTTGGTAACACGCGAAAAGCACACCATGATTCTCCCTATCTTATGGAGTTGGTTTTTTTTTGTTTTGTTTACTTTTGTTTTGCTTTAATTCACTTTTTTTTGTTGTTCTGTTTTGTAGGCTTTCTGAAATTCATGGGAGCCTAAGTGGGCTGGGGCAAGCAGATGAGAGAAGGGAGACATTGTTTGGATTTTCTTTATACTGTGAAGTTACATGCATAAAAGGGTCAAACCTGTAGGTGCAGAAAAAGAAAAAACTATAAGTACAAATCTGTATAAATGTCTATTATTATGAAAAATTGCCAATCTTGTTTAAGCAAATGCATTCTATCGTTATTATAAATGTTAGTTCTAGCTTTATTTACTTCAAATCTTAAATCAGAATAAATTAATATTGTATTGCTGCTGTGCGTGGAAAAAGATGATGTTTATGTTCTTATAGAATAAAAGCTGTGGAATGAAGCTTTTTAATTTTACCTCTTTTTTGATTTCTTATCTTCACCTTCCACTTTATCCTGTCCACCACTTTTACAACAGGAGGGCTAGCCCGAGCCCCCTGCAATTACTTTAGGCATCTATTTAAATATTACCTAGACGGTCGTAATTTGTCTGGGCCCTATAGCCCTGGTGCCTTAAGGTTTGTCGGCTTTTGTTCAGTTTTATGACTTGCTAGTATATCTGGATTGTGGCTGTCTTGGACCAGTGGTTTCAGTTGAGAGGAGAGCTACATAGACGGAGGAAGCTAAACAGGATTTCTTTCGGGAGCCCCAGAGAGACTCACAGAGGCCAGTTATTTTGCGGGTGTCTAGGTCCCAAATGACCCCACGCTCTAAACCCGCGGAGGAGAGCCCACTCACAGAGCACCACTGGTGCCTGAGGCAGCGGTTAAGTGGACGGGGCCCTAGCTGTCCAGGGTCACCCCCTCCCCCTGCCGGGCCTCCCCCCACCTGGCGGCCCTCCGCTAGGCCACGCGTTTCCTGCTCGCCGGAGGAGGGGGGAGCGACCATGGGGGGGGGGGTCGCGGGAGCGCGCGCCTCAGCGGGCGGGCGGCTAGGAGGGAGATGGGGGAAGCGAGAGGCTGCGGGGAGCAAGTCGAAGAGGCCGCGGCCAGACACAGGACTGGGCTCGGTGCTGTCCCCTGCGCTTTCCGGTCGTCCAAGGAGGCTGCCGCACTGTTCTGCTTCGCGAAGCTGCAGAATCTGGGGAACCCTCGGCAGGCCGCTTGGTCTGCCCCCTCTTCTCATCTCCCCCTCCTTTCCTTTTTCCTCCTCTTTTCTCGTTCCCCCTTCTTCCTTTTACTCTCTCATTCTCCTAGGCGTACCTTCCTGCGGACCGGTGGCTTTTTCCTCCACCTCGGGTTTAGGGCAGAGGCTGGCGCAGGGTGCGGAGGGCTGGTCTGGGCACGATCACAGCGCAGGGCTCTTTCCTTGGTGGCGACGGTGGCGGCAGCGGAGGCGGCGGCGGGCGAGGCAGCCCGGCGCCGGCAGCAACAGAACTGGTCGGTGATTTAGGTAGTTTCCTGTTGTTGGGATCCACCTTTCTCTCGACAGCATGACACTGCCTTCATTACTTCAGTTGAAAGCGTCTCCAGGTACCAGCCCGGGTGGCCAGGCCGGCCATCAAGGCCCTAATCGTGCCAGGCCTGCGGTGGCAACCTCGGATCCCCAGTGCAGGAGGAGCTTCGGGTCCTCAGCGCTGTGCCATCCAAGCCCGCCTCACGCTTTCCGTCCCACACCTGGCCCGGGGCAGGTACGGTCAGGTTAGGGGCTGATTCTGGGACGCCGGGGGCGTGGTAAGAATTCTGGACCCCGGGCCATTCAAGGTCAGGGGCGCTCTCTTTCTGTCTGAGCTTTCCCTACTGTAGACCGGCGCCTGTCTGGGGCTTTACCATTCTCCTACGAGACTGGGCTGGGACACGTACGCACCACTGTAATCCCGCCTGGAGCCCGAGCCGAGGGAAAATTCCTACCCCAGTAGAGCTGGCTGAGGGCAGAGGGCTGGGATCCTGGTCTTGTCGCTTACTTACCCTTTCCTCTGCAAGCATGCCCTCTGCTCCCTCCCCAAGTCGCCGCTGTAGATATCACGTATTTCCATCCTCTTTCCTTCTTTCTTTCCAATACTTTTCTTTTTCCTTTTCGTTGCTCTTTCCCCTGTTTCTTTTTCTTGTGCCTTCCATCTTTCTGTCCGGTTCTCTATCTCTCCGTTTCCTTTCCAAATCGTCATTTCCGAGGGGAAAGGGCTAGCTTGCAGAAAGGTTTTGAAGCTTTCATTTTTCTGTCGGTGCACAAGCTTGAGTCTGCTGAGGAAGGGGTGCCTAAGGAAGGCTGTTAGGGTCCGCGGTTTTTGGCCTGGTGGGCCTCTGAGCAACAAGGCCTCGGTTACGATCACGACCGGTTGGCGGCGGCCTTGCGTTAGCAGCTGCCTGAGAGATCCGCTGAGGGGGTACCCGCGGCGTCTTTGTGTGCCCATACCGAGGGCAGGGAAGGAAACCTTCGCTAGTTCCACTGGTTTGGAAGCTGGAATCAGAGAGGAAGCCCAGCCTAGGTTCTGTGGAGCCTGGTTACCGAAAGCGCTCCGGCATGAAGCTTCAGGCCGACTCTGCCAGCTTTACCGGCCCTAACTCGGGCTTTGACCGTGATGAAGGAGCCTCGCTGAGGCCAAGGCTTGACTGCCTGCTGGCTTGCCAGCGGCAGATCCAGAAAATGTTAGCCTAGTCCCGTCCCCTCCAACCCCACCCCTTACCCAGCTGGGTGTTTGAGAAGGGGGCCTTTCCCAACTCCACTACTTTTTAAATGAGTGGAAACAATGCTAAATTTAAGAGCTAAAAGGGCCCAGGCTTAAGTGTTGATTTTAAATCGTAATCTATGAAAGCCGTTCTAATCACTCTCAATACAGAAAACTGGAAACAAACCTTATCCCTTCCCCCTGCAGCACCCTCTCTACCCTGCGACCACAGAATTCTGTTTCCCTTCCCAGCTCAGGCTGGGAATTGTTTTCATTGCTCTGCTCAACAACCTGTTATCTGAAAGACCAGTATTCCGGGTTCCCGCCAGCTCTTCTCTGCCATTTTCTGGATCCGGGTATTGGATTTATTTCAGAGGCCAAGGTTTCAGGAAGATTCCCAGCTGGGAATGCAGTGGTTTGTAATTATAACCATTTATTGTTTCTAGATGGGCGTACAACCCCTTTCACATCCAAAAGAAAGGAGGAATAAGACGCTAAATACTCTAGCATCCAATCTCTGGGCTTACAAGAACAGTATCTGCTTTTGGGGAATCCTCCCCCTTCTCCCACCAGTAAACAGCTGTTTAACACTCAATGCCTCCTACTTATTTTGTAATTCTCCTACTTGGAGACTAATGTTGTTTTAAAAGCTATAACAACAACAATATAATAATAATAATAATAATAATAATAATAATAATAATAATAATCCATGTCTTCTCTTGGTTAAAAAAAAAGCGAAAAGTCAGGCAGGCATGCTCTGCCACTTATGGACAATTTAGAGCAGAGGTATACTCCAGGGATATTGCCTAAATGAAAATCTGAACCTCAGAGGACTGCCGGATATTCAGAACACCTTGGACTGTGCTGGGGGTAGGGGGTAGGGGTAGGGGTAAGAATGACTTGGAGGAATTTGCAAGAAAAGGAAAATATTGGGGGGGGGACTGAGCCGGGACAAACCACATCCAGTTCCTGGTGTTGGCCACTTTCTTCTTCCTGCTGACAAGCAAAGAAGGAGGCTTGTATTCCTGGAGTGGCACAGCCTCCCTCGCTGGGAGAGCCTAAAATCGTGGTGATTCCTATCTCCTGGAATAGGAATGTGTTAGAGTGTTGGAAGGTGTTTACTTGAGCTACCTTGTGACAAAGGAGGCAAAAAGAAAGATGGAAGTGTCTTGGGCCAGCCGTTTTGCTTATAGTGAAGTGAGGTAATGAGAAACACACTCTTGGAAGGCACAGAATTCACACGTGAATTTCATTAGTTTCTAGGAGTTGTTGCTTTGTGTTCCGAATTGGGATTGGGTCACCCCCTCCCCAATGAACAACAGTGGTTGTGGCCTTTTCACTTTCTCTCATCCCCGAAAGATTCTAAGGGGTGAGAAACAACATCCTCCATTTGGCCAAAGGATGAGATTAAAGTCAATGTCCAATGCTCCTCCCGGATTGATCTGTAGCACTGGACTTGGGCTGTTAGTTCCCTAGTTTTCGGAATCTCTGTTGCTTTGTTTCCGCAGAAAAGCAAGGCTAGAGACAGGAAGGAAGGAAAAGAAAAGGGAGGGAGGGAGAGAGGGGGAGGAAGGAAAGAGAAAGGAAGAGAGTGGAAGGAAGGGAGTGGGGTAGGGGATTAATGGGAGGAAAAATGAGGAGGGAAGGATCCCGGAAGGTCTTATACTGGGCCCTGGAAAGGCCACTACCAATGCTGGTGCTCTTCTTTTAGGCTGGGTTGCCCTTCAGCAAAACAAGCTCCCCAGTACTGATGTTTTCCCCCAGCTCCAGTCAGGAGAGAGGGCTTACAGAAGATGGAGCTGAGAACCCGGTCGCTGGTTGAGAAATCATTCGCTGAACTGCTTGAGCTCAAAGTCGTGGGCCTGGGCCCAGGCGGTGCTTGTGACACAATTAGATCCTTAAACCCTTGCAGGCAGCTGGCAGTTCCCTCCTTGGCAGTTTCTCTGTGGAGCCTTCCCTTGTGGAGCAAGGACGATTTGGGTGCCATAGGAGCGGCTGCCTAACTGCACGGTCTAGCAAGGCCCAGTAACCAGGTCTAGGTGGTTGTAGCATCGTTGGGGTGGCGCGTCGCAGCAGGGGAGGTGGTCACTCTGTTTGAGGTGGAGAGAGCCTTGTATTTGACTTTTTGAGGCGGGCTGGGGGGAAACTCGCATCTCTGAGGACCAAAAGGATTATTTACAGTGTGCTCACCAACCAAACACAACAGTCTAATTTAACCTTTCCAAGTCCTCATAAATTTTTACAGGGAGCCGCAGTGAGGCAAGAGAATCTGTTGCTTGTTCCTGACTTCCCACCAGCCTGTGTGGCTTCTGAAACAATAACTCCTTATGAAATATCATAAATATAGATTTAAATACAGTAGAGTGAGAATGCGATTTGGCTGCTTTTTTATGGCTTCAATTATTGTCTAATTTTATGTGAGGGGCTCTGCTGGCCGCACTCGCACGCGGGACCCGCGCCTTCCTGATGGCGTGATTAATTGTGATATAAAATAGTCCGCTTAAGAAGTGTGTGTGTCTGGCGTGTGTGCGTGTGTGTGTGTCTGTGTCTGTGTGTGTAGGGGGGGGTGACAAGGGAGAGTACAGAGGCAAGGCCAGATTTGATCTTTTAATCTTCGTTGGCCACAATTAAAACAAACCAGATTGTGGAGCGGCGCGATCCCTTTGCATAAAAACATATGGCTTTTGCTATAAAAATTATGACTGCAAAACACCGGGCCATTAATAGCGTGCGGAGTGATTTACGCGTTATTGTTCTGCCGGGCGGACACGTGATGCGCGTGGCCAATGGGGGCGCGGGCGCCGGCAACTTATTAGGTGACTGTACTTCACCCCCCCCCCGTGCCACCAAGTTGTTACATGAAATCTGCAGTTTCATAATTTCGGCGGGTCGGGTTGGGCCGGTCAGGCGCGGGCTACTGCGATGGCCACCACCGGGGCCCTGGGCAACTACTATGTGGACTCTTTCCTGCTGGGCGCCGATGCTGCTGACGAGCTGGGCGCCGGACGCTACGCTCCAGGGACCCTGAGCCAACCTTCAAGGCAGGCGGCAGCACTGGGTGAACACCCCGACTTTAGCCCTTGCAGCTTTCAATCCAAGGCGGCGGTGTTCGGTGCCTCGTGGAACCCGGTGCACGCGGCGGGCGCCAATGCGGTGCCTGCTGCCGTGTATCACCACCACCACCACCCCTACGTGCACCCCCAGGCGCCCGTGGCCGCGGCGGCGCCGGACGGCAGGTACATGCGCTCCTGGCTGGAGCCCACGCCCGGTGCGCTCTCCTTCGCGGGCTTGCCCTCCAGCCGGCCTTATGGCATTAAACCTGAACCGCTGTCGGCCAGAAGGGGTGACTGTCCCACGCTTGACACTCACACTTTGTCCCTGACTGACTATGCTTGTGGTTCTCCTCCAGTTGATAGAGAAAAACAACCCAGCGAAGGCGCCTTCTCCGAAAACAATGCCGAGAATGAGAGCGGCGGAGACAAGCCCCCCATCGATCCCAGTAAGTGCCTCCTCCCTGCAAGCCGGCCGCTGCCTCCACGCCGGCCACCGGGATCTACCAGCGCGTCAACTTTCTCTCGAACCTGCCTTCGTTCTCGATGGGAGCCTCTGGATCTGGGGTCGAGAACCAGAAGCTGGTGTTTGGAACACCTAAGATAGGGGCCCCAAGTCCAGAGAACTGAGTGGAGCAGCCGAGTCGGCTGGGGGAAGGGGAGGAGGATGCTGCAGCAAGAGGGGGCGGGGCGGGCGCAGCGAATTGAGCCGAGACCCGCCGCCCCTCTGCTAAACTGCCCAGGCCCAGGACAGACTGACTTTGGGCGGTACTTCGAAAGCAGCGCAGAGAAGTCTTTTGTGCGGCTAGATTTGTTCACGAACTGCGGCAGCAACGTCAGCCGGGCAACCTGACCCGGGACGCTTGGGGAGACCTCCGATTCCCTCCACTTCTTGCTTTCGGCCGGTGGCTGTGTAAATCCTGCCCAAGATGAGGCTGCGGCCTATGGAGCCACGAGGGGTCCCTTGGCCAGATTTATTCAAATAAAGTGGAGCCGCGATCAAAGGCCTTGGGGCATCCTGCCTCCCGCCTAGCTCCCAAGGCCTTCCGGGAAGGTCAAATAGAGTGGGGACTGTCGCAGGGAAGCCGGGGAAGGGAGACAGTGAAGAGAGAAAGAGCATTCTTGTTTAATCTTGCCACATGGACACGGGGCAGCCTGCTCTTTGCTTTGCTGGCAAAAAGAATATGATTTCCAAATTTCACTCTTTCACAATGTGCAGACTGTGGGAGGAAGGAGAGCAGGGGACCGGAGAGAGGAGGGTGGAGATGGGAGGGGTGCTGGTGTAAGTGACCCTCTGTGGGTCTGGCTGCCAGGGCTCACTCATTGTGTTTTCTCTAACCAATTCAGCTGCATCGTGCACTTCGGCCAGAGACCCCCACCACTACCAAGAGGTTCCTTCACACCCTTCCAGGATACTTCTTCTAAACCAGTCTCTCTCCCCTGCAGATAACCCGGCCGCCAACTGGCTTCATGCTCGCTCCACACGGAAGAAGCGGTGCCCATATACAAAGCATCAGACGCTGGAACTGGAGAAAGAGTTTCTTTTCAACATGTATCTCACGAGGGACCGCAGGTACGAGGTGGCCCGGCTGCTCAACCTCACCGAGAGGCAGGTCAAGATCTGGTTCCAGAACCGCAGGATGAAAATGAAGAAGATCAACAAGGACCGAGCAAAAGACGAATGAGCCATTCGGGGCTCATTTAGGAAAGAGCAAGCTAGAAAGAAAAAGGACTGTTCCCTTCTCCCTCCTCTCCCTCCATCCCAGCCTCCACCACCCGCTCAAAGCGGCTCTAAACCCCAGGCCTCATCTCCCCCTGGCAGTCCCTGCTCAGGCTGGCTCCTAGGCCTGCGGCTTTATTGGAGGAGGTATTGTAAGCTTTCCATTTTCTATAAGACACACACAAGGGAGGCATTAGCTCTGATGGCTGTACTGCTAGCTTGTATATATATTTAAAAAAAAATCTACCTGCTTCTGACTTAAAGCAAAAGGAGAAAAAAAACTACCTTTTTATATAAAATGCACAACTGTTGACGGGCTGTATAGTTTTTAGTCTCTGTAGTTAATTTAATTTGCTCTTCGTGTGGCAGGTCACGCTGCCGAAATACTTGAACACTGTGTTTTACTGTGGTGATTATGTTTTGTGACCCACACTTGTGTGCTGGGTGAGGCACCCATTGTGATTGTGGAAGCTAGAATTCGGTTTGAACTCAGGTTGTTTGGGGGAAGAGAAGCAGTTGCTTCCGTGTGTAGCTCTGTAGCGGGGTACTGTGTAAGTAGACTGTCACCCTACGACTGTGCACTAGCTGGAAGGATTTCCCAGTGAGATCAGATGCAGAAAGAGAAGGCAGGACGCGTAGATTCGCCATTTCTCTCCTTTTGAAATGTGGGCATCTTCATCTTTACATGTTCTAGACTCGAGTCATGTCCAGTGTATATAGAATCTCCATATTAAAGAGATGTGCATAAGCAGACAAGCTTGAATATTGTTTTCCGCACCAGAGGAGAAGGAAGGGATTTCGGAGCTATACATATGTGCAGAGGGTTACTACCTATGGTTTACGCTTAATTTTACTTGGGAAAATGAGTGCTTATTGTAATGGAGTTAATTTTATTGATAATAAATTATACACCATGAAAACGCCATTAGGCTACTGTAGATTTGTATCCTTGATGAATTTGGGGGTTCCGTCTGACTGAACGTACACTGTATATTTTGCAATAGTTACCTCAAGGCCTACTGACCAAATTGTTGTGTTGAAATATTTAACTTTTGCCAAATAAAATATATTGATTCTTTTACTTTGTGAGTACCTGTTCTTTGTACCTTCTTTTTCTGGGGTCTCTTTTCTGGGTGGGGGCCGGGCTGAGATGAAGGCGAAACACCCCTAATTCTGTCTTCAGCAAGGTGCTTGAGCAGGCATCTGCGGTAACCAGTCCGGCCAGGCCTAAGCACTCCCGACTCAGCCGGTTACTGGGTCGGTAGAAGCAGGGGCAAAAAGCGGTGGGGGGCAGGGGACACGACTGGACTGGGGCCTTGTGTCTTATTTGCCAGAAGGCAAGAGAGTTATCAGAGGTCCTGGACAGAAACATTGGGCAGCGGTGGAAAAGCCATATTTTTTTTTTTTCATTTTGGTGCCTCAAAAAATTTTCCCAAACCTGAACCCACAAAAAGGGCTGGGACCTTTGGAAGTAGAGTGGTCGAGTTGAGGGGCGCAGGACCAGAAAGCTGAGGGCCTGTGGCCTTCTCTGAAGAGATGAATTGGAACCAGATATCGACAATGAAGTGGCCCCTTCAAATACTCGGAGGTTTCCAGGAGACAGAAAATCTGCACCCTTCTGCCCCACTGGGTCCTGCCAACCGGTCCAGGGCAGGTTGGGGAGGGGGCCGGTGTCAGCATCCTACACTGGTAGGCCACCTCCGGAGCTTAAGTCCTCACAGAAGCAGGCCTTAGCAACCGACAAGCCCCAAAGTGCCATAAAAGAAAATGAGGGCTGTTACCCTTTATGGGGTGTAAAGGGCTGCGTGGGGGGAACAGCTACAATTTCGGAGACTCAAGCGCCCTCCAGATGTAGCCAGAGGATTCTACTTTGCTTTTCCCCCAAACTCCTTTTCTTCACAACGCCCCCCCCCAGTGTTGACCTTCTCCTAACGCGGGAAAGGGGTACCAGGGCGCCTGTGGATGGGGCGCCCCCACCCCCAATGCGCCGCCAGGTTGGCATGCCCTCTGTTGCTGCAGACAGAAAGAACTTCAAAGCCTGGGCAGTAAGTGTGTGCCATAAAGGAAGGTCTGCGAACTGTCTGGAATTCGGCTCTTAATGAGTTTACAACTGTCCAGCTCCAATTAGGGTATCCCACCAAAACCCTTTCATTTGTTTGCTCTGTCTGCCTCCGATAAAGAGACTGCGGAAACAGCCCTCTTTTATGGGCATTGCCCTTTCTGCAGCTTAGATTCCCGGCTCCCTGAGGATCTTATGGGACAGAGCCCTCGCTCCGCCCATGGGAGTGGGACGCTGGTGGGGTCACCGGCGTTGCCGAAGTTCACGCGGGCCCGAGAAGCTGCGGCTGCAGTGCCAAGAAAAATCCAGGAGATGGCAGTGTGGCTCCACGCAAGAGGCACTCCAGCCGCCATCTCCCGCCGCCGCGACCTGGGAAGTTTCTAAAATGTCGACTTGAAATGCGCCTTTCTGGAATGGGATCTGCGTGAACAGCAGTCGTTTATTTTCCCTGCTGCTCATGCCTACCTGAAAGCCTCCCGGGGACACAAGCATGCTCCGGGGCTTGTCTGACAGCCAGCGCTCGCTTCTTTCAGGCTCCATTCCGAGACCACTGCGTTGCGTGGCAGCAGCGGTGCGGGGCTGCGGCTCAGAGAGCAGGTTCCATTCCAGGGTCACAGTCCCCATCCGAGGAGTGAGCTAGGGGTAGCGAGGCGCGCGGGGACGGTCATTCACAATGGACGGACGGACGGACGGACAAGGGATGGAAAACCTACAGCCCCAGGACCAGATGACCCCACAAAGAACGCACCCAGTGACCACGGGTTCTGCCGACACTCGAGGCCCCGAAACCTCCGCCCTGGTTTAGGGCCTAGCGAGCCAGCACCAGAAAGAGAGCGAGCGAGCACAGAACAGACGTCAGGACCGGTTTGAATATATGACTTTAAAATTCGGCGGCTGAAAATTGGTTATAAAACCGTACTTGGTGACTGTCTAGTGTAGAACTGCCGCGAATTTGGCCGCTCTGGGGTAACTCAGGACATACATTAGGAACTGTATTTAAAAATAAATGATATGTTTAAGTAAGTAGAATAACACCGGAGCTCCAGGACTTCACGAGGTTGAAATCGCCCTTGTTTCTCTGGCAGAGGTATTTCTTTGGCAATGGAATACCAAGGCTACTGTGGCTGGTGTTGCCGATGTGGAGGCTAAAAGCAAAAAAAAAAAACAAAACCAATCCACTCCCAGCCTACTTTAAATACTAGATACGGGGACATACTTTAAATACTAGATACGGGGACATACTCTGGAGCACAGGCGGCCAGGGTGTGGATCAGCCCCCGGTGTAGGATGGTTTCGGAAAGAAAACACAGCAGCAGACAGAGAACCAACCCTTCGAAGCGCCGCAAGTAAAGGCTGTGCTGTGCATTTATTTGGGTCGTTATAGTCTCAGCCAAACCCACAAACTGCTTATGACTCGCATCTCCGTGCTGAACACGTTGTAAAACTAGGGGCTCGATTTTGGCTGACATCTCTCCTGGGTCTCCGTCTCTCCCTCCTACTCCCTTTTAAAAATTTTCCTATATACACGTGGGCATTACAGACACACAGCATCATTATATCTCTGCATGTAACGCACACTACTTCACAGCCTCTGCTTGTAAGAAGGGTTTTATAGCTTCCTGGAGAGTCACCGGTGCTCTCCTACCCTAATCCTCAGAAATCTTTACGTAACTGCAAATAAGCGGCGAACCCGCCAACCAGTGGACACGGATAGAAGCTTCCATTTTTCTAACAATGGAAGTCACAGGTTGGCGGCATCCCTTCTCTCCGCCGCCATCACAGAGGCCCCAGGTAGGTGCAGGCCTCTGGGGGCTCAGAGGCCTGGTGAACTGCCTAGGCCGGCAGCCTCCCTTGCCCTTGGCCGACTGGCGGGCCGGCAGGCTGCTCTCTGGTTTTGGCTGCTTGAGAGGCTTCGTTCAGGCAAGACCGGGCAAGAAACCGAGCTTATTTTTTTCACCCCCCGGTTCAGGGAGAAATTGATGTCCGCATCCAAGCTACAATTCGCCTGCCAGGTGGGGGACAGAAACTGAAGCCTGCAGTCTATGCGGGGGAGGAGGATAGAAACATTTAAAGACCCCAACCATTCGACTCTCTAGAAAATGCTGATCTCTGTCAAGGGCTGAGTTTATACTCTGTATCTAGATTTAAACATTGAGGACTATTGGCGACAGGAAACACAGGAAGCAAACTCGGACAGTAGGTCTGAGAGCTAACTCTGGAAAGCGTTGAGAAATATTTAGATTGTTCTGCAGATTAAAAGCTGGTTTATAAGGCGTCTTCTCCAGGGCCTGAGTTGAATAGTATGTTAATACCATCATACTTAGAAATACATTTCTGTCAAATAAATAAGGAACCAATGGCCAGAGACCATAGAATTAAATAGACTTTATTGAGAGTCTGATTTTGTCCAGACTTTTCTGTTGTGAAGTCTAGCCAGGGAAGGTTTTGGGTGACCCTGAGACCCCTGCTCAGATGGAAGACTTGTGCTCACAAGTGCCAAGGCCTTGAAAGCAGCAGAATTTGGATCATATTTGGCCGTGACAACTGGGACAGAGCCTCTTGCCGGGACTCCTTGGTCGTGCCCGTGCCAAATCCAGACGACCTTCCTAGGCATGTGAGTGTGATTTTTCCTGTGCCACCTCAAATCGCTCCCTACTCTGGTTGTCAGGCCTCTTCTAAAGGAAGGTTCCACTCTAACATCGTCGCTTTGGACTGCGCCAGTCGCCGGAGTCTAGACAGACCGCGGCGGCCTGCCTAGTCTTGCACTTTGCGCCTTGCTCCGTGTCACCCCAGGAACAATTTATTGGTCTAAAGCCGCCTAATTTCTCCTCTTTGATCTCCTAGCCTTCTTTTTGTTAGCTTCGTCTTTCTTTAGCTTTTTTAGAATTTTATTTCTCTGTTACAAGACACCGTTATTTGGATTTTTCCTCCTTCCTGTTTTACTCCCTCTGTTTCCCATCCTGATCCGCCATAAAGGGGATCCCGGATATGGCCGCCCTAGGGTTCCTATGCTCCGGGGGAGATAGCCCAGATCCCACCTGCCCTCCTCCCTACCAAAGCCTGGGGGCCTTTTGCTAGGTAGGCGCTGGGGCTCCGTTGCAGCTGGATTTGAACCGTCCTTCCTCTTTTGTGCTTCCAAGATCCCCTGAGAAGCGGTGAACCGGGGGAGTGGGGGGTAGCCTAGACCCACTGAAAGTGATAAGAAAGTGCTTTATACACCAGCAAACAAACTCTATAATTTAGAGGAGCATTTCCGGGGCAATTCCATTGTGAAGTCGGGTTTATGATGTGCAATCGAATTGAGCAGTAAAAGGTGGCCAGTCTTCCAGCATGGCCTGGGCAGTTTATGAGGCGTTTAGGGAAAGAATTCACCCAAGTATCCTTCAGAGAGCGGTGGGCAGCAGGGCCTTCATCTGATCTATCACTGCTGGGGGTCTGAAGCCCCACAAGGTAGGCCCCCAGGGTGAGAGACTGACTCTTTGGGAGAGAGTGAGACTGCGTTTTTTTGCAGAAAGAAAAAAAGGTGAAGTTGTGAGATCCAGTTGGCCCTTCAGAGGGTCCCTTATTTGCTTTTTATAGTCTCCTAAAAACAAAACAAAACAAAAAACTGGGGTTCCGCGGTGGTGGGCTATAGCCCCAGTCCCTGAGACCCCCCCCCCCGCTTTTCTCTGTAAACCAGCTTTAAAAGTCTACTGTTTCCTGGCCCACAAGGTGGAGGTCCAGGGGTAAATTGGTTGAGAGCTGCTCCAAACCTCCCATTGTGAAGGATGTGTTTAGAAAATTGTGGACCCGAGCTTCCAAGCTGCGGGAGAATGAGCCGGGTTTTCCTGTGATCCAGGGGTTGTGGGAAGGACAAAGGGGGTGTTGAGCCACCTATTGGATTGCTGAGGGCCAGCCAGGTGCCCAGGAGTGAACGCAGAGAGTCTGCAGGGCGGCTGTGTCCGGGAGGAGGAAAGGGAATCTCATGTTAATAAATCTGTTGGCAAATGAGGCTCATTAATAGATAAATATTTCACTGCTTCCTTTAGAGCGGATAAACAGTGCTCTGCCGATTAAAGAAAGGAAGCTGGGAGACATTGACTTTATTCGAACCACATGGTTCCAGTTTGTGGCAGCATTCTCACTGCTTAGCTAGAGGAGACGTTGCGCCTGCGGTGTTTGCCCTGGAGCATCAGATCAGGGCTTAAACGTTCTGCTTAGAGAGAGAGCGAGAGCGAAAGAGAGCGAGAGCGAGAGAGAGAGAGAGCGAGAGCGAGAGAGAGAGAGAGAGAGAGAGAGAGCGCGAGAGAGAGAGCGAAAGAGAGAGCGAGAGAGCGAGAGAGCGAGAGAGAGAGAGAGAGAGAGAGAGAGAGAGAGAGAGAGAGAGAGCAGACTAGATCTTTCTCTCAAAACCATCTTTGGGCCGACAGGTTGCAGAGACCCTTCAGGGTCTTGAGTCTGCAGAGAGGACAGGGTGAGCGGGAATCCACACACTGGATCTGGGGTTCAAGAATCGGTATGAGGTTGTGGGGGGCGAGCCCTGCCGGACGTCCAAAGGCTCGGGCACCGGGATGGAGCTATAACTGCTTCAGGAGTCTGGGGACAGGCGGGGTGCAGGCCGCTGCGTGGGCCGCCTATTTGAGCCTCTTCCCCTTCCATTCTAGGCGGCCGCCGGCCCGTGGCGCGAGACCACCTGTGAGGGCTGCTGAGATTGGCGGAGGCGGTCATGTGGGCGGTCACGTGCCGCGGCGAGCTCCGTCCAAAAGAAAATGGGGTTTGGTGTAAATCTGGGGGTGTAATGTTATCATATATCACGCTACCTCGTAAAACCGACACTGAAAGCTGCCGGACAACAAATCACAGGTCAAAATTATGAGTTCTTCGTATTATGTGAACGCGCTTTTTAGCAAATATACGGCGGGGGCTTCTCTCTTCCAAAATGCCGAGCCGACTTCTTGCTCCTTTGCACCCAACTCGCAGAGAAGCGGCTACGGGCCGGGCGCCGGCGCCTTCGCCTCCACCGTGCCGGGCTTATACAATGTCAACAGCCCCCTCTATCAGAGCCCCTTCGCGTCGGGCTATGGCCTGGGCGCCGACGCCTACAACCTGCCCTGCGCCTCCTACGACCAAAACATCCCCGGGCTCTGCAGTGACCTCGCCAAAGGCGCCTGCGACAAGGCGGACGAGGGCGTGCTGCACGGCCCGGCCGAGGCCAGTTTCCGCATCTACCCCTGGATGCGCAGTTCAGGTAGGCGCCTCGGCCCGCCGGGTCGGTGTGCGGGCGGAGCAGAGGGGCGGAGGGGTGCGGGCACCGGGCGCGGGGAGTCCAGTCTGGCGGCTTCCAGCCAGCGGCCCCTCAAGTCCCGGTGGCGCTGCCTTTCTGGTTTTAATTAGAGCTGAGGCGCCATTGCGTGGAGAGACCCATAGCATTGTATGTAAATGAGGCCCATAAAACTTTTTATGGCCCAATTAATGGGTTCAATCCTCGTAAATTTATTTAACTCCATTTGCCTTGGAATTTTTACAGTAAGTTTATCCGCTATTCTCTTTCTCATATTCTCTCCCCCCCCCGTCCCCCTCCTTCTCTCCCTCTCTTTTTCTATTCCTCAATCCCTCTCCTCTATGCCCTCTTGCTGTTCTCCATTCTTTTCTGGACTCCAGCTCTTCCTTCCCTCCTCCTTTTCCTTTGGCCTGGCTTTCCTTCTCAAAGGCAAGGAGAGCCAGGACCTCTGGGATGCCACTCACCTCTGTACCAGAGGCCATTTCCAGACCCTAGTTGGACCAAACAGGACAGAGGGTGGGATTGTCACAGAAAGGTCTTGAGCATGGGGCTGCCGAGGAGGGTTGCCCACTTTCTAGCCAGGCTGAAAAGCGGCTTGGCTTGCCTTTAAATGGCAAAAGTGCAGAGTCTTCCACTTGCCACACTCTATATTTACAATTTCCCTTTGTCAAGGGGAAGCAGGACATTGTAGAAACGTAGCCGGCTGGAAAGGCCGGTTGTAAAGTTGGGATTCTGCTGTAAGGCTCTTCACAGACTGGCTCGCTTGTCTGGCCCCGGGGTCTTCCGCTCACACTCCTCCCCCAGCTCAACTGGGGGTGATGGGGGTTGCGCCTGGGTTTGGACAGGGTGGAAGGTACAGGCTCTTGGACAGCGGGGCCTGACTGAAACATTCTGTCCACATCCCAGCCTGCTTGTCTGTTTGTCTATATGTTCAAATTTCTGCTCTCAGGACCCGATAGAAAGCGGGGACGCCAGACCTACACGCGCTACCAGACACTGGAGCTGGAGAAGGAATTCCACTTCAACCGCTACCTGACAAGGCGCCGCCGCATCGAGATCGCCCACGCGCTCTGCCTCACCGAGCGCCAGATCAAGATCTGGTTCCAGAATCGGCGCATGAAGTGGAAGAAAGAGCATAAAGATGAGAGCCAGGCTCCCACTGCGGCCCCCGAAGACGCGGTGCCCTCGGTCTCCACGGCAGCTGCTGACAAGACAGATGAGGAGGAAGAGGAAGAAGAGGAGGAGGAAGAGGAGGAAGAGGAATAAAGGGCCAGGAACAGGGCCCTGACTGCACGGGACAGTCGGAAAAGCGTCTTTAAGAGACTCATTGATTTTAGTTAAAAAAAAATGGGGGGGGGGAATAAAGTGTAAAAACAAAAGAGAGAGAGAGGGAGTCAGTCCCCACCCTCATCCCACCCACCCCATCACCCACTCTAGCTCCCAGGGGGAAAGTAGGACACCTCTCTGCCTCTGGGGACCTCAGTAGATACCCCCAACCCTGGGCCAGTGTTGTGCGCTGGCACAGTCAAAATACTACCTAGCACAGGCCTCCTTGAGAGGCACCCCCAAACTACCTATGGGCCCAGCCCCAGTGGGCCGCCACTCCTAAGAAGCTCCCTCCACATCCCTACAGTGGCAGACACCCAGCACCTGCCCCCATCCCTACAAAACACATGACCAGTACTACCTACTAGGCCTAAACTACCTATTTCGTGCTGGCTAGCTTTTCTGATCCACCGTGCCCACTCCTCCCAGGCCAGGCCTTGATGCTTCTAGCTGACAGTCTTTGGGGTCACTGAGGCTTCGATGACAAGGCAATGAGGTTCAGGGACCAGGGCATTGGCTTCTATTTAAATTGAAAAATAATATATTTATTCCACAGCATACCAAATGCTACAACCTAGAATCCCTCTTTCTTTGGCTTTGGCACCTCAAGTTCAGGGCCATTGCCCCTGTTTCTGGAGGGGAGCATTCCTGAGCTGGCTGCACACCGGCTCTGTGGGACTAAGGAGATGTTCCCAGCCTCACTGTCCCCTCCCTTGCTTCTGTGTCCTACTGTTCAGCCATGTATACTTATGCCCTGATTTTTCCTACCTAGGACAAATACTGTATATTTGAACAGATTTTTTTTTGGTCATTTCTATAATCTTGGAGCTCATTTGTAAAGGAATGTCTTGACTTGGGAAGGATGTTTAATGGGGTGACTTTGTAGCATGGCGTGTTGTATTGAACTAATTCTGTTGTAGGTGGGAGGGGTCCAGTACCCACCTCAGTGCCCATTATTTCCCCATGTTGTCTCATGATCCCCTTAGACCCAGCCCAGTTACCTATGTTTTATGTAACAATAAAGATGCTTGGTGACAAAGAAACACTGACTGCTTTCTCCAGAGGATTTGGGGCTAGGGGAGGTGGCCATAGCTGAAGGGTAAGCCCTGTCTGTAGGTTAAAGGACCAAGGGAAAGCCAGCGTGTAGAAACTGTCCTTAAGTTAAAATTTTAGATATTCGTGCATAAATGTGTCATGTCTCTCTTTCCATGTCTTGTATTTAGATTTGGACGAACAAGCATATTTTTAATTTTTATGTGTGGTTGCTTATAGTTTTCATGATTGTACACTTTTCCACATCCATAATGTGTGTATATCTGTTGTGTATCAATGTTTTCCATGTCTATAATTGGATGTGTGGGTTTCTGGGTCCAACTGCACGTTTTTCTGTGTCTATGTGTGCATTTTTCTGTGTCTATAATTGCTTATGTGCCTTCCTCTTTGTAGATGTATTGGTCTGGCTATTGTGTGCCCGCACCAATATCTAGATCCACTGAAAACAGCTATTAGTTAATACAGTATATTCTATCTATGGCCTCCCAAACTTCACACATTCCAAGAACGAATTCCAAATTCAGCCTTTCCTCTAAAGGTGCAAACTGAGCTCTCAAATATTCTTACCTACCCTCCAACTGATTCCGAATTCCGCATGCGCCCTGAGTCCAGCCCCAGAGTAGGAAAGGGGATTCAGGGTACTTGCCGCAGCACTCCCACTTAGCCTTCAGTAGAGGCAAGGATGCCCCAGGGCTTAACACTGCAGTAGAGGGGTTCTGAGACCGCCATGGGCTTCAGACAGGGCTGCTGCACAACCTAGGAAAGTCCTGTTGCTGAGGAGGAACTGTGGCTGGGGAAGGGGCAAGCAGCGAGGGACCAGGGTCCAGGGGCGGTGGAAGTAGCTTAGAGGATCCTGAGTTTGGCCCGCGAAGATCTCCATTCTTAGCTCCTGGCTGGGTTGAACCAGCTTCTTAGGACTCTTTTTAATAAATCGGACCTAAAAGGGTCTGTAAAACCTGCAGCCCCAAGTCGGGACAGCCTCAGTGGTAAGATGGCGCCGGTGTAAGAGCTGCCTCCTCTTAGTGATGGGGAAAGGGTCATAAATCCGTTGTTGTTTATGAAAATTTACAACTTTGCAATACAACTTTATGAGTTGTTCGGCCCTTCCATTGGCCGCTGTCGGTCATGTGGATAGGAACCGTGAACATGAACTTTTTTATAATTTCCCTTGCGAGAATAGAGCCGCATTCTTTTGCTCCGCTCGGTCCTGCGTGCTTCGGAGCTCTGCCTTCCCAGCCTGCTTGGGCTGCGCTTTGTCCGGCGATGGCGAGCGAGGGGAAGCCACTGCCAGGCCCAGGCCCGCCGCTGTCGCTGGAGGTGGGGCGCGTCCAGTTCCTGGAGCAGCAGCCGCCGCTTTGCAACTCACAACCTGGCTAATTTCCTGCGTCCTCTGGCACCAGGAAGGAGGACAATTCGTCTCCTGGGCTGCCGAAGCGACAGCTGTCAGAGAGGCAGGAGCTTCTGGGAGCCGCGGTCTGAAGGTGAGACATGTGGGAAGGGAGACAGGGCAAAGGTGGGTGAGGTGCCACAGTGGTGGGAGAGGACACCCAGAACGACTTTGAAAAGGGGCATTTCTTACCATCCCTTACTGTCCCTTCACACAACAGCCCAAACATGTCACTCATTCTCACCCACTACCGGCAACACTTACACCACTCACAAGGCAAATCGGTCTTCCCTCTGTGGCACAGTGCCCTGGCACTGGGCAAGAGCGCTTAGGTCTTCACTCCCCCTTCCCCAGTGACCCTGGGAAGCCCAAAAGGAAATCATCTGGCATTCTACTGTTCCCTATCAGCCCCTGGGGTTTGGGATTATTTCATTCATGACCCAAATTGATTTAACTGACTCTCCCAATATGCAGAGATAGTTCCCGACCTGGGAATGTGGGCAGAAGGGAGAGAAAAGCGAGGTAGCCCACAAGCGTTAGCTTCAACACTCCGTTCACTCCAGTGGGGCTAGTCTCAGAGAGAAGGGAGGATGAGGTAAACAAGCAAACACAAAAGCAAAACTTACTGATTCAGAGTTCTCCGATGATTGCCTGCTTCATTTGCCCGCTTTTCCGACCAGAGTGAAGTCTGGAGCCCCGAGAAAGGGGCTAGATGCATATGTGGAATTCTGTGTTGGAGGAGAGAATCGAATTAATTGGGTGTTAATGGGGGATGTTTCGGTGCAGAGGACTGTTGTGTTGATGCCTGTGGAAGGAACAAACCTAAGGTTTCTGAAGGAAGGTTGCAAAACGGAGTATGCGAAATAACAGAATGGCAGCCCCAACCAACCTAAGGACAGTGGAAGGATGGTGTTCAAGGTCCCCCATCTCCTGAGCCACCAGGGAGAGGACCACAGCTAGCTGCGAGGCGGCACTGAGTGCTGCTGGCCTGGCTTTAGCTTTGCATTGCGCGGTGGTACCAGTCATGGTGGCTGAGCCTGAAAACGCATCTGACCAGGTCAGATTTGCCCCCGCGAGAGACAGGGACACTGGAGAATGAGTAGCGAGATTCTGGGCTATCGTTCTTTTTGTTTATTTGGTTTTTGGTTGCTGTTGCTGTTTCCTATCACAAGATAGTATCTCAGCATAGGCCAGACAATTAAGAATGACACGTTGATATTTGGGGTGTTCAGCGGACAACGCTGTGGGTGCGCCCCGGGCAGGGGCAGATAAAGCGCCGCCGCATTTGCCTCTTAGGGCCGCTGACTGCTTGGCTGTGGCTGCCTCGGGCAGATTATTTATTGCAATCGTGCTGGGAGCTCGCTGCTGCCACGCTGTGGCCGTCACCGGGACGGGCGCCAGCAGCGACCCGCCTCTTCGAGCCTGGCGCGACTGCTGTACGGGCCCCTCAGAGATTTCCCCAGAAGCAGGAGAAGGCGGGGGTGGGGTGGGGGGCATCAGGGGCAATCTCCCAGGGTCTGCTTGGCTGTGAAACCTCCCTGCTTCGGCTATCCATGACAGAAACCTCAGCCGCCGGAACAGACTCGGGTCCTTCCCTCGCCCCCAACCCAGCACCATGGAGACTGGTTGTACAGGCTGCCTGGCCGGTTATGGCTGCTTCTGTCCAAACTACGCATCCCAAAGGCGCCCTGGAGGCACACGTCAGTTGCCAGTCGGGGAAGGCGTTGGCTTTGAGAGTCTGACAGCGGAGGGACCAATTGTAGTTCTGAGGCCTTGCTGGCCTGGCTGGCCCTGAGAATTGGCTATGGCATGGAAGGCGGCTCTTGGAGAGGGCCTTTGACTGGCAGAGGCCACACCTGTGTGCTTTGGGCTCTGGGCTAGAGATTTGGATGGATGGAGATGGACCTTCAGGGTCCTCCCACACACCTGCAGGCCCCACTCCAGGCTGGCCGAAGTGGAGGGGCTCAATGGGCAGCCCAGGGAAAGGGCAAACTGTGCGATCCTACTGCCATCCTAGCCTCTTTGAAGAGAAGATGAAAGGTAAGTTTTCTGTGTGGCTTTGACCTAGCAGAGAGTCCTGGGGTGGTCACTCTCAGAACCTTAGGAGAGGTTCTGTTGAGAGTGTGGAAATCTTGCTCCCACTCAGTGATGAGTCAGGACTGACTCTCCCTCCCCCCAATATATACATATGGAAGAATAAACAGATCCACTGCCAACTTAAATATGCACTAACCTTGTCTTACACTTAAGGATTATTTTTTCCCATCTTACTGTTTACAAAAGCTGGAAAAACATTTTCTGGCTTCTAGCTGAGAAATCAAATTCTCTTATTGGCTGAGACAATTAAATCTAGAATCCAGGTCAAAGCATACAATACAAGTGATAAGCTGTCACCAGCTCCAACCCTGTACAGGACATGGAGGAATGAAAGAGAGATAAATATAAACAATTAACACTTGCAAAATGGCTATTTTAGCTTCAAATAACATTGGTTGAAATAATTGTTATCTGATTTTTTTGTTTAAGAACCAGTAACTCAAACTTATTTTCTCCAAACAGCTTTTAAAGAAAAAAAATCCCCCCTTTTCCTCCCAAGTTGTCATGTTTCATATTTTATGTATTGCATCTTCTCTGTGAGAAACGCTAAATTTTATCCTCTCCTGGACAACTCTTGGTCTTATGGAAAGAAAAAACTTTCCTGGGTTGGAGAGATAAAGGCTTTGGCACACCGTTTCTGGTACAGCCTTCCTTCGGTGTGCCTTCATAGGCTCTCTGGAGGCCGATCTTAGGCAGGTCCTTTTCCAGTTTTCCCCTTTTTTTGGAGGGGGGGGAGGGAAGGTCAGGAAGAAAAAAAAAAGCAAAGAAGAGATTAAGGAAGTCATTACAAGATTCCTGCAGGCTGCAGGACCATTACCAATTGTCATCTCGGCCCAAACCCCCGTCAGTCCGCAGGAACCAGGGTTTTACAGATCTTACAAACAACCCTCTGAATTCCAACCAAATCTCGTAAATAGTCTCTCTGCCACCCATGCAATTGGGGATTTTAAAGCCGAATCAAGGGCTTTTACAAGCCCTACAAACACAGTCGTGAAAATGCCATGGAACCGACATCACGTTTTACAAAATGAGACTGATCCTTATGCAAGAAAGCCCAAGACAGGGTTTCCACGTCCGATATGGGAATCGTCAGGCCTGAGCCGGTGGGCAAGGCAATTCAGGATTCTGGAGCTAGTGACAGAGTGACAGAACTGTTCTGGTTTTGTAGCTACTGCCCCAGTAGGAGTATTTTGGGGGTGGGGAGGCAGGGGGAAAGTGGGTATGCCCCATGACAGTGCAATCAACATACTACCGGGAAGCCAAGTCCATTAATTATCCTGTGCGAGGATTTGGGCCCCAGGAGCTACACTCCGTGCCTGCTCAACCGGGGCCCTGCATCTCTCTTGCTTCTAGAGTGAGATTAGGGAGAAAGTGCATCTGGAGTTTTATCTGTCACTGCTCTAAGCTGTTTCAGTAGTTTAGGAGAGTCCTGCATGGGACACTAGGTGAGAGGAATTAAGTCTCATGGATGGCTTCCTAGTCCGGTCTCCCGGTCTCACAAACACTGTTCTGTAGATCATTTCTTCTTGAAACTATGGGTTTTAGCCTCTCCTTTTTCTGGGTTCACAGACAGGATACGGTGGACAGTCGGTGTTGTTGCTTGCTTTAAGCCCACGCAGGCACGGGCCATTGCGGGCGAGTAAAACATGGAGGGCGGTAGTGGGGAGAAGGGGGACACAGAAGGCCCTGCCTTTGGCCTGGGCCTAGTCTGCGAGGGGGTGGTCTTTCAGCCTTTGGCAGTAAGGTCCAACCTGTAGTAAGAATGGGAGGGGACAGGCGGTCAGGGATCCCTAAAATACGGGGCTGAAAAGCAGCGTGAAGGCCTGGCTTCTCAGAGACCTTTCTCCAGCGCAAGAACCCACGATTAAGGGAGCACAAGGGGAGGGGCAGCTCAGGTCCTGCCTGGGACAGAGGGCTCTCCAGAGCAAAGCCATTCCCATCACTGCCCCTTCTGGCTCAGGCTTGTCAGGTTTCCTGTTTGGAGGAGAAAACCAGCAAAAACCAACAAGGCAAAAAGGGAAAGAGGAAAGGGCAGGCCTGGTGGGGCCTTTTCATTGACCTGGGCACTAGTACCTCTACTCGACTCTGATCTACACATCCCTGGCCTGGCCTGTGCCCACCGCTGGCGTTTAGGGGTGTGTGGGGGAGAGCGGGGGCCGGCTGGCTGTGTGCGCCCATTAATCTGCCGGGCGGGCGGCGGGCGGGCGGGCTGGGGGCTGTTTGTAACTTTGCTGCCTCGGTCGCCGCGGTCCCCGGGGAGCGGGCTCCGGCGCTCGCTCCCATTGGCCGCCGCGGCGTCAGCTGGTGCGATTTGCTGCTGTCGCTTTTGGCGTTCGGCCATCCAGAAACAAACCAGTTCGATGACTACTAATAGTTATAGCCAGATGTACTAATACACAACAAATCACAGTCCTGCAGAGGGGCGCGCAAATGAGTTCCTATTTTGTGAATCCCACTTTCCCTGGGAGCCTGCCCAGCGGCCAGGACTCCTTCTTGGGCCAGCTGCCCCTCTACCCGGCCGGCTATGACACGCTGAGGCCCTTCCCGGCCTCTTACGGGGCGTCGAGTCTTCCGGACAAGACATACACCTCACCTTGTTTCTACCAACAGTCTAACTCGGTCCTGGCCTGCAACCGGGCATCCTACGAGTACGGGGCCTCATGTTTCTATTCTGATAAGGACCTCAGTGGCGCCTCACCCTCGGGCAATAGCAAGCAGAGGGGCCCCGGGGACTACCTGCACTTTTCTCCCGAGCAGCAGTACAAACCTGACAGCAGCAGCGTGCAGGGCAAAGCCCTCCATGAGGAAGGCACCGACCGGAAGTACTCGAGCCCTGTTTACCCCTGGATGCAGCGGATGAATTCCTGTGCGGGTAAGGCATTTCCCTGCTCCCCACCCTAGAGAGTGTAGGAAGAAGGAAAAGCTGGCAGGCAGGGAAGGAAGGAAGGAAGGAAGGAAGGAAGGAAGGAAGGAAGGAAGGAAGGAGAGAGAGATAGAGAATAGGAAGAAGGAAAGAATAGACAAAGTTTCCATCTCTCTGTTGTTTTGTTTTTATTTTAATTTGAGGGAGGGAGGGAGAGAGAGAGAGAGAGAGAGAGAGAGAGAGAGAGAGAGAGAGAGAGACCCAAACATTCCCAGTGGGACAATCAGGCCCAGCCAGAGGAAAGCCTGGGCCAGGAGAGCCATGTAAGGTGACACTTTAGGTGTGTGAAGGATTCATTCACTGCCAAGCTCTATGAGACCTGTAACAGGGGCAACAGAATGGGGGGGGGCTGGCCCAGATGAGAAAACTGCTCAGATGCACCCTTGTAACACCCCTCAAGTTTTCAAGCAAAAGGGGTCTCCAGAAAACACCATGGACAAACTCCTCCACACTCCCTCTCCTCTTTCTTCTGCCCTTCGCAGCAGGAACGCAGGCAGGCAGAGGCCCTCTTTTCCTCACTTGACCTCTTTCAACGTCTCCAGCAAAGCTATGAAGCTGTGGAAGGCCACCTTCTCAGAATAGTCTCTGTCTCTGTCTCTCTCTCTCTCTCTCTCTCCCTCTCCTCCCACTTTTACCTTCCACTCAACTTCACACTTTAAGCCAACTTCTATCTCCTTCTGAGACCCTGCCTGAGCCTCACACCTGGCCTGGGTACCTCTGGCACTGGGACAGCCCATCACAGTCCTACCAGGGCCAGATGCCACCAGCACACCTATGGAACCATCTCTTTATTCCAAGTTTTCCAAGATTCCGCAGGGAGTCCCCTTTCCCCCTGCAGCAGGACAGAGCCTAATGAGGGCTTCCAAACTCACCCTCCCAGCGGAGTGCCTTCAGATGAATCACAGCGCTTGCTAACAATATGCAAAGATTGGAGAAGGCTGGCCATATTTCAGTTTTCAAAAATACACTGAGATCCCACACGAGGAGCCTCCATGACACCTTTCACAGACACCAATGTGACAATCCAGTTTCCTTGCTGCTCCTAGGATCCCCACTCCACTTACAGACAAATAAATGCTACCCTTCCTGGAAACAGTGACTTTGGCCCCTCAAATTAAGAGTGCTAATTCTATTTCTTCGCTTCTAATGGTTTTCTAACAAAACACATTTGTCAAAAGCAATAACTTCCCGCCCCAAGTCGATTTTAGGTGAAAACGTCTCTCTAGGTATGAAATCATCTTTGCCATTCAGCAGGCTTTTTGCCCTCGGTTGCTGTGCTAGAGGCTGGGGTGGCAGTAGGGAGTTTTCAACCTTAGAGACTGCAGGCGGAAGGCACAGGGAGTGGGTTCCTTTGGTCTCGCTTACTCGCAACACATTTCTGCATGCAGGTGCGGTGTATGGGAGTCACGGGCGCAGAGGCCGCCAGACCTACACGCGCTACCAGACGCTGGAGCTGGAAAAGGAATTCCACTTCAACCGCTACCTGACTCGGCGGCGCCGCATCGAGATCGCCCACGCGCTCTGCCTCACCGAGCGCCAGATCAAGATCTGGTTCCAGAATCGGCGCATGAAGTGGAAAAAGGAAAACAAACTCATCAATTCCACACAACCCAGCGGGGAAGACTCTGAGGCCAAGGCGGGCGAATAGACTCCAGGGCAGGGACCAGGCCAGCGTCCTAACCTCTATTGGCTTTGCCCCCTGGTGCTCCTGCCTGCTCCCCAAGTTTTGTTCCAGCCTGCTCCCACCCGGGTGCTTCTGCAGCTTAGGGAAGTCCAAAGCTTTGCAAGAGTCTGCGCATTTACTTATTACAGAAAATAAGCAAACAAAACTCACACACCCAATATCAGCTGTGGGACAGACATACTGTTCACACACACAGGTTCTCTCCCCCAAAGCTGCCCGAGTCAGCTTGGGAGTCCCGGGGTGCACCCAGAATTGTCCCTGCTGCTGTGTTAGCGCCTCTGCGCTCCCTGAGCTACAAAACGCGGTGTTGTTGGGGGAAGAAAGAGCCTCAGGCAGTGCCCGGTTTGCTGTCTGAGCTTTTCTACCTTGGTCCCTCGCCATCAAATCTCGAAGGGCATCGCCAAATCGGCTCTGGCTACTGGAAAGAAAGAGCCTAAGAGCTGGGGCCCCAGCTCTGTTGGGCCTCTCAGGATGCCCCTAAACAAGAAGCCGGAGGAACAAAGGAGAACTCTCCTCTTCTCCGACAGAACCGAGTCTTTCTGCCTGCGCATAACAGTCATTGGGAGAGCTGCAGCTTCAGCCGAGGCGAACCAACCTGGGCGCGAGTGGAACAGTACAACCTCGGAGCGACAAGGCTCCTGCAAGCTCCCAGCTCCCGATTCCCACTCCCTGCCTCTTACAGAGCGGGCGCCGCCACCTAGAAGCTCTCAGGACCCAAAAAAGGGAGCCCAGGACCCTGGCAACCTGAAGAGTTGTAGCTGACAAGCATGCCAGGGGCGCCTGAGATGCCAGGCCTCTAGTGGGGAGACTCTGCTCGCCTCTCAGCTACATTTGTGGTGATTTGCTTTCGTCTTTTGGAGCCCAGGAAAAATAACTACGGAGATACTAGGCACTGCCACAAAATGGTTCCATTAGTTCCCGCAATTTACTCCTGGAGGTCTAAGCGAGACCCCAAAAGCTCTACCCACGGATCCCAACTTCCAAGCAGTCTCAGAGGCTGCAGGGAGTTAGGGCCCACTCTCTGGGTTCACCAAGAACCCTGGCTACCTGGGACCCGGCTGGCTGAAGGAAGCAGACCAGGGATGAAGATATTCCAGGCTGGATAAATAAGCAAATCAGATAGCAAACTAATGATACGAAAAACATATTTACACGGAAGAAAAATCGAGTCTGGTTATACGAGTGCATGGAATTTGACCTCGTCTCGGAGCAACACTACACAAAAGCTGTCTTTAATAGACGCCTGTCGTTTAAGAGCTGCAGGGACACTGCCCTTCACGCGCTCACAAACAAAAAAAAAAAAAAGAAAAGAAAAAAAGGCCTTAATTGTGACTGCTGCTGTGGGCAGGATTTATTTCTTCAATTGGCTAAATGGTCTTCCCTTCCCCGAAGGTGATATCTGTGTTTTCAAAATTCACAGCTGCGGGCCAGACGGGCAGGACCGACCCCAACCTCTACACAAAAATAAGAGGGGCTACAAAGCCGGGGAAATAAAGTTGTTGTAAATAATTCCAAGTCACCACCTCCCCCTAATCCTCTGCATCCTCGCCGGGCGTGCGATCGGCAGCTGACGGCCTCACAATTGGTACATCCTAATGGAACTGCGAGGGAAATGCAATAATTTTGCCATAATGGGCTGTAACCTCAATTCGACCCCGGCCCTTGCAGCCCGAGGTCGGAAGCGATGCGATCCGCCCTGCCTCCAGAGGGTGGCGCTCGAGTCCGACTGAACGGGGAGGCGGGTGGCGGGCACGCGCCCCGGGCGCGCGCGCCACCCCTCTCGCCTCCACCCAACTCCCCCATTAGTGCACGAGTTTACCTCTAGAGGTCATCAGGCAGGATTTACGACTGGACAACAAAAGCACGTGATTCGAAGTCGTACCCCATATTTGGGTGCCTACGTAGGAGGGAACCGAGTACATGTCCCAGTCATTTCCATAATTCATCATAAATTGTGCAAGGGTGCTATAGACGCACAAACGACCGCGAGCCACAAATCAAGCACACATATCAAAAAACAAATGAGCTCTTATTTTGTAAACTCATTTTGCGGTCGCTATCCAAATGGCCCGGACTACCAGTTGCATAATTATGGAGATCATAGTTCCGTGAGCGAACAATTCAGGGACTCGGCGAGCATGCACTCCGGCAGGTACGGCTACGGCTACAATGGCATGGATCTCAGCGTCGGCCGTTCGGGTTCCGGCCACTTTGGCTCTGGCGAGCGCGCCCGCAGCTACGCGGCCGGGACCAGTGCGGCGCCCGCCGAGCCCAGGTACAGTCAGCCGGCCACGTCCACGCACTCGCCTCCGCCCGACCCGCTGCCCTGCTCGGCAGTGGCTCCCTCGCCCGGCAGCGACAGTCACCACGGCGGCAAAAACTCCCTGGGCAACTCCAGCGGCGCCTCGGCCAACGCGGGCAGCACCCACATCAACAGCAGAGAGGGGGTTGGCACGGCGTCCGCAGCCGAGGAGGACGCCCCTGCCAGCAGCGAGCAGGCGAGCGCCCAGAGCGAGCCGAGCCCGGCGCCGCCAGCTCAACCTCAGATCTACCCCTGGATGCGCAAGCTGCACATTAGTCACGGTAAAGCCAGCCGTTTTCTGATCCACGCGTCCGTGGGGGCGCGGGTCTCGGTCACCCTCTGTTCTTTGCAGCCTCTCTCCGGGTCTCTCGCCTAGTCTTGCCTCTCTCCAGCCCGCAGAGCCTCTCCCTGCGGTTTTCCTTTCCCTGCCTTCCTCTTTACTTCCTCCCCATTACTGCAGCAGCATCCTGTATTCGCAAATACTGGGGGAAATGGGGTGGCCGAGCAAAAGTTTAGATGTTGAAAGAGGAAGAAATTCCATGTGGAACCCCAGTGCGTCGGAGCGCGCTTAAGGGTCAGGCCAGCCGAGCAAGGCATGGAGAGTTAGGGATGGTAGTAGGGGCCATGAATCGGGCTTGTCAGGGTGGATAATTTATGAGAAAGGCTACGCTGGGGAAACAGCGTTACTAATTACAGCCCCCTAAAAGGGGCTTGGGGGGAATAATCCAGGCGAGGGCAGGAGAGATTCTGAAGTTTGGGGCCAAGAGAGAGAGGAAAGGAAAGAAAAGAAAAAGAAAGCGGGCGCCCCAAGCGTGCAGGCTGGAACAGAAGGCGGCTAGGGCGGCTGGAACTTTAACTGAGGGTGACCTGGAGGCCACTTGGGAACTCAGAAAAAGGCAGTGCTTCGGTGTGTTTCTGAGCGGTGGGCAGCTTGGGAGGGCAATGCCCCTGCATATGATAACTCGTGGAGGGCCAAAGAGCAGAATGGGGGCGAGGGAGAGCCAGGCTATCCTTCAAGACAGGGTTCCAGCCTCAGGTGGGCCGGCTGTGCCCCGAGTCCCAATCATGTTGTTTTTCACTTCAGAAAGGAAGAGGGAAGGAAATTCGGGAAGGGGGGAAAGGGAGGGGGAACTTGTTGAGTCTTTTCCCCCAGCTCAGGACCCTGGCTGAGTCTTAGAACCAGGTGCTAAGGAGTTGGTGGCTAAACCGCTGTCTCTTCTGTTGCAGACAACATAGGCGGCCCAGAAGGCAAAAGGGCCCGGACGGCCTACACGCGCTACCAGACCCTGGAGCTGGAGAAGGAATTCCACTTCAACCGCTACCTGACCCGCCGAAGAAGGATTGAAATAGCACATGCTCTTTGCCTCTCCGAGAGACAAATTAAAATCTGGTTCCAAAACCGGAGAATGAAGTGGAAAAAAGATAATAAGCTGAAAAGCATGAGCATGGCCGCAGCGGGAGGGGCCTTCCGCCCCTGAGTCCCTGAGCATTTAAAGTACTGAGGAGTATTAGCGGAGCTCTCCGTAATGTCAGTACTAAGGTGACTTTTCTCAAACTCCCCTTGTGTTCCTTCTGTGAAGAAGCCCTGTTCTCGTTGCCCTAATTCATCTTTTAATCATGAGCCTGTTTATTGCCATTATAGCGCCTGTATAAGTAGATCTGCCTCTGTTCATCTCTTTGTCCTGAATGGCTTTGTCTTGAAAAAAATAGATGTTTTAACTTATTTATATGAAGCAAGCTGTGTTACTTGAAGTAACTAAAACAAAAAAAAAAGAAAAGAGAAAAAAAAACCACACACACAAAAAGCCCCCCTTCAACCTCGTTTAGTGCCAATGTTGTGTGTTGCACTTGAGTTGGTTAACGTGCATGTGCGTGCAAGTGTTCCTGTCTCAATAGCTCCAAGCTGTTAAAGATATTTTTATCCAAACTACCTATATTCCTTGTGTAATTAATGCTGTTGTAGAGGTGACTTGATGAGACACAACTTAACTTGTTCAACGTGTAGTGGCTAGTGACTGTGACGAAAACTGTGACTCCAAGCGGTGTGTCCCTGCGTGCCTTTGTAGGACCCTTTGCACGAACTCTGGAAGTGGCTCTTCTAAGCGCAGCTTCAGTGATGTATGTTTTTGTGAACAAAGTTACAAATTTTGTTCGAGTCTGGCTGTTTAAGCAAACTGTGATCAGCTTTTTTTTTTGTATTTGTTTTTAAGGAAAAAATACTGACTGGAAACAAAAAATAAACTTTCTATTGTAAGTTCTCTTGGTCGTCTGATTTGTGCCAAACAGCAAGCGGGCTCCTTCTGTTTTTCTGACTGTCCAGCAGTGCTGGAAGCTGGTGAGTCTGAGGCTACCTGGGCAGCTTGCCTCTTCTGGGTGGCCTCCCACCACCACCTTCCTAACTCTGAGCCATCAGAAAATTCAGGCCAGAAGCAGGTGGGAAAAGCTGTAGGAGGTTCCAAGGCCTGAGTCCACCCTGTCCATCTCTGAGGAAACCAAGTTAACTTAGTGGGTGCCAAAAAGGAGAGAAAGAGAAAGGAGAGAAAAGCCAGGGCTTTGTTAGCCACAGTTTGGCCCACACAGATCCTTCATCCCTAAGGCTGTCCTAGGCCTTGCTGAAGGGGATCCTCTGCCAGGATGTAGACCCCAAACCCCCTGCCCACTAATCCACCCTAGTACCCCTTCCCCACTCCTCTTACTTAACCCAGTTGGCTTCTTTTGCTACAATCAATTTGCTACAAATGGAAAGTACTTACCCCATCCCAGCTCCATTGGGAAACTCCTCAGAGCGGCTAAAGCGCAACTAGAGATTTGCACATTTACCCACTGCGTACACGGATGCCGCCTTTCCTTTTAAAAGTTATATAACAGTAAACTTTATAAGCCCCAGTTCCGGCTATATGACATTTGGGTGCCAAATGAATAGGGTTTTGTCTATGAATTAGATCGTAAAATCATCCATAGCACAGACAGATCGGCTCACTGGCTATAAAACGTCACGTGGGGCCATTAAAGTAAGTTTTATGGTTTTGGGGAGTTGACATCCAACATTATATACCACATAACATATAATCTCACTAACGCTGGACTCCATTTGACTCTTTTGCAGGCTACGTGTGCTGCCTGGTCATTCAAATTGTCAATTTTAGGTCCAGAAGTGTCCAAACCACAAGTTCTCAAAACTCTCTGAAAAATGGCTCCCTCCAAGTTAAGGTAAGCTCGCCTCTTGAGTTTATTTGCACTCCTAAAAGTTTCTTGCTCTTCTTTCTCTCTGGCTCAGTAACGCTGAAGCTGTCTCTGAATTCAAAATGGGAGAACAAACTTTTCCCTCTGCCCAAATTAGCAAAGTCAGAGCCAGCGTTGTGGGGGCAGCACGGTGAACAGCGCCTGTGGCCCAGCCGCATCCCAGGCCTAACTTTAATTGCTCACGATCGGGGATGTTAATGACTTCCGCTGCTCCCGCCAGCGTGCAAAAAGATGATTTTTGTGTTTGTGAGAATGGGTCTGTGTGTGAAACTTGGCAGCCCCTGCGCCTCTTTCTAAGCTTGGCTAGATCCAGGCTCTTTGGGGGTCGCGGAGCTCTGGGATGGGGGGGCCGGAGAGTTGAACGGGCTCAGGCCACTGAAGTAGAAGGCTGAACTGAACTGGAGAGTTTGAAAGAAAGGCCCGGGCAGGGCCGAGGCCGATACTGGCGGGATTCCTTATGGAGCTGTGGCAATATGTCTTCGCGGGCCAGGGTCATTTGGCAGGACTGAATTGAGGCGGCGGGCCTTCCGTGCTGGGTTTCAGACTGGCTGGAGACAGCAGAAGCTGGCTGGGGCCCTAGCTGTGTGGCAGAGACCAGACTGCTAGCACCCACAGAATGCTGGGGCAGCGGGTCCCCACCTAGGAGGGAGAGGGTACTCAGCTTCCCCCGCACAGGGCCAGGCCCTGAACCCATTTCTTTTCTTTTTGCCTCCGTGTTCTCACCCGCCTGTGAGTCTGAAGCAATAAACTTTATGGCCGGATTTAACTTTAGTCTTTGAATCCCCAGGCTAACTGAAAGGAGTTAAAGCGCTTTCTTTTCTTCCCCCTGCCTTTCTTCTGCCTCCCTTCTTTCCTTCTCCTTCATTTCTTTGTAGGAGCAAGACATCAATGCTCAGGACCCCCAAAAGGCAAGTTAGGTGATTCCCTAGATAACACTAAGGGCAGAGAGAAGCATACCCCTATATAACATGCAGACCAGTTCCTTCTTCTGAAACTGTGCCTCAAGTCTTGAGGGAAATTGAGGTGCCTTCAATGCCCAACTTAAAAGTTCCTAGAGTCATTAGGTTGTTTTTCTTGACACATCATAAAGGATAGTTTAGGAAGAAATTGCTCGTTTGTCAGTAGGAGATTTCCTTATCTCTTTTGTTATTTGTTCTTTCTGTTTGATCCCAGGAAATTTACATAATATATGTTTTCCAAAACAGTCTCCAAAATTGCACCAATGAGTGAAGTTAGGTAAAATAAAAATTTCCTGGGTACAATTCCTTCCGGCCCCAGTCTCCCCCCGTCCTTCACCGGCAAAGCAAAGCAAATAACTAGGGACTTTCTGGCCTGTTCTGGGGTCTTTTCAGGATAGGTACCCATCAGAGACCTGATATATTCCCCCAATCCTGTTTGAAGAGCTCAGCCAATATTTCCACCTATATTTAGAAATGAAGCAAAAAATAAAAATAAGAAAGGACTCTTCTTTTTCTCTGGAGCTGTGTAGCCCCCCCCTTTAAGTATTAGCTGGTAAAGGTATTGACCAAGTACTTAAAGAGAAACATTTTAAAGAGTTGCTTAAGCAGCCCTCTCTTTCATTCAGTGTAAATCCACAGAAGCCCCAAATTCAAAGATACAAAGAAAGAAAAACCTAGGACATTTGAAAAAAATAAAACTCTCTTAAAAATCACACTTCCCCTAAACAGGGGGGAGTTGAAGACTCCACGAAGTTATTTTGTGTACTTCATCACTCAGGAAGACGGTGTCCATCTCTTAGGAAGGAACTGGAATGAAAAATTTTACATGGAAATGGCTTCTTACTACTTGATGTGTCTTGGGATGCTGGATTCTTTGTTTTGCTGCTCTGAGTTATTAGAAAACGCTGGGTTGTTGTTCTCTTTTGGTTATATGTCTGGTGATTTTGCATAATTTTTGGTGGCTGAAACTAGGGGGAAAAAACCACCCAAGAGTCATAGAAATGCTGGTGTTCATGGATGTATCTAGGAGAAAGAAAGCATCCACAGCACCCGTTGGCCACACCCTGAGGTGTGGGAATGGGTGCAGAGGCTGATGGTATTGTATCCAACCAAATACATTCTCAGGGATCTTCCCCACAAATTAAAAAAAAATACAGGCCATAAGTGTTGTCAGCTTGCTTATTTCTGTCTGTTCTAATCTTCACAAGGCTTAAGTAGAATTTAAGAGGGCAGGTTGACCCACGTGCAGTTAAGTGACTTTTAAGAAATACAATATTCAGTTAGATATGTGGGACTGTTATCGGAGGAAATTTTTTCTTTCTTACTGATTTCATAGGAAGCATACTTAAGAAGGTGGTTGGTTATCTGCTCATTTTGTAGATGAGTTATTATCTTCTTATGGATTCTTTTGAATTTTTTTTAAAGAGGAACTTACTGAAAGAGAGAGAGAGAGAAAGAAACTCTCCCACTGAGGGCTTTATGAAGATATCCAGCTTCAGTTGGTGGCAGAAATCTGTGTGTTCTCTTGTAAAAGGAGAAGGTAGCGAAAATGTACAGGGCCCTGTCTGTTTCTACAAGCCAGAAAGAGTATATGAATACGCTTCTGGTCACACTTGCTTAGGAGTTTGTTAGGGTTTCCCTGGTCTAAACTCAAACATCATGCCAAGATCCTTTTTCTCCTATGATTTCTCACTTTGCCCTGCTTCATTTGGCTCTGAGAGAGCAAGACAGAGTTTTCTTCCAGAAACAAAGGTTCTCACTTGTTGAGAGTTGGAGAATGTTGCATCCCTACAACCACAGTGCAGAAGATTGGCTGTTAGAGAGGAAGGCAACTGTTTCAACTTGCAAGATGCCCTTAACGACTCTCCTTCTCTAGCTGGGATCACCTCATGCCTTGTCCATCATAAAGAAGGCAGGGTAGCTTAGGCTGTAACCCTTTGGCTTTCATGGGAAAAATTTTCTTCTAGCTAATGACAAGTGTATAAACAGGATGCCAAGGCAAAAGTGAGGGGTTCAACCTAGGGGTTCAGCCAAACAAGGAGGGGGATCCAGAGCACTAAGCTTCAGAACTGGAAGGGAAGCCCAGATTTGTTGTGCTTGGTGTTTTCTGAAAAGAATTTTGTCCTTCCATCAGCTTCTATCTCCACAAACTGGCCTTTTCAATAATAATATTTGTTATGAAGGTTACTGGGTAATTATTGCGATTTTGTGGAGCAGTCCTTGCTGGAGGTGAAGTCTGTCATCGCCTAACAAATGGCGCCCATGCAGTTCACTGCCGGGTTAAGTAAATGCAGGGAATATAAATCTGCACACCCCAGGACCCGCCAGCAGAGCACGCTTTAGTACAAGTTCACAGTCAACCGGCCCGACCAGGCCAGCTCGCCCAACAATTAAGGCTAAGGCTTTATTTTTAAATAAAACAAAACCCACCCCAACCCCCTTGCCAGATCACCCTCCCCCCTCTTTTCTTACACGTCTGCTTCAAAAGATTCTCTAGTTCTCCCCTAAACTGTCCTCCTTAGTGTGGTCACCAGTAATTTCAAGTTAATCTAGCTCCTAATTCCTGATTTAAAAAAGAGAGAGGGAGAGAGAGAAGAAGAAGAAGCAGGAGGCTGGTTTGACAGGAAACATGGTCACCAATACACAGAAATATACACTCCTCTAATTCCAACTGAAAGTGGTAGGAGCAGGATTGCCTAACATCTAGAGGGCCCCTTCCCCCTAAAGAGGGGGCTTGGGCTGTGTATCTTTGTGGTTAGCGCATTACAACTGCAGGTCAAAAAGTTGAGGGTCAAAAGTTTACATTGTGCAGCACTCTTAGTCATCTGCCCAGACAGAGTTTGATGTCAATGTTAGAGCTGCGATCTTGACTATCAGCACAAAAGATAAAATGGCTCAGAGTGACGCGTGTATCACGGTGTGGACTCCAGGTGAACCCTAGTGGTTGAATGACCTCAATTACGGAGGAAAGGGTAGAAAATTCCTCTTTTCGGGGGTAATACATGTTGTATTTCATATTGAATTATCACTCCCATTCTGAAGGAATAGCGGCAGGTAAATAGGCATAGATTACCAAAACACCAAAACCTTAAATGCTGGAGGACCAAGAAGGGTTTGTGGGCTTGTCACAAAGTAAAAATGCTTAGAACTCATCAGAGGACCATTAAAATACCAAGTAGCAAGTTTCAAACATTCCATTATGCCCCTTTATATGAAAACAGGAGAGTAATTCTGATTAGTCTGGGTGTTTTTTATGTTGTAATACATATAATAATCTCTAAAGTGGGGGAGAAAGGGCAGATGTCTTGCAAAGAGTATTCTTGGCAAATTTCAAGCATAGATTATGCCCCCACCAGGACTCACTAAATGCAAAGGTTCTCAGAGCAGGGATGTGGAAGCCCTAATGAAAGGGACAGGATTCTAAACCCACCACTACCAGTAGGAAAATGCTTATTAGTGTTACTATGCTCACGTAGTTGGAAAAATTTCTGTTATGTTTATTATGAAACCACTGTTGGATATAAGAACTGCTACAATTTGCCAAATGAGTAACGGTATAGAGGGCAGGAAGCTGGGTTCCTCCATACCCTGCCACATTGCAAAACCACCAGGCTTCTGTTCTCCAGAAAATACTTCCAAAAAAGAGGTGTGGAACAGGGATGGAGGATGAACTGAGGACATGGAAGTGAGCTAAGGAGGAGGGTGGGAGGGCAGAAGAGAAGAGAGCAGTGTGCTCAAGAAGCAGACGGGGAACCATGCCTCATTTGTCTGTTGCAAATGAAGTGTTAACCAATATTTTATTTTTCATACATCTAGATTAGCTTTAAGTGTGTGGGTTGGAATTTGCTTTCTAGGGGACATAGTTCCCTTCCCTATATGTTGATCTTCAAGTGGTCAAGGAAAGAAAGCAACAATGAGAAAGATAAAATATTTTTCTTCTTAATTTTGGGAATAGTTTAAGGACTCAGAATGTCACCCTTGCAGGTATGTTTGAGACAATCTCTATACATTCAGGCTAATTAGATTTAATGGTGCCAGGTATATATTCAGTGGTAAAGTAAATATTTCCCAAATGTTGCCTTCGTGGAAGCAAGTAACCTGAGTGTCTCTACTGTGCAGTGTGTAAAGCTTTTACTCTGGCCAGGAGCTTGGAGCCAAATGGGGCTTGCCAGATGAAATGGAAGGTCACTGCTGTCATAGCAGTGAGCTCTTCACATCTGGTCTCCTGAAATGAAAAGAATAGAACCCAGTCCCCCACCCACCCAGAAATGAGGTCTCTTCCAGGGGATCTTTTCATTGTGTGTTTGGTTAAAGCCATGTGACATACCTAGAAAATATTTTAGCATCAATACTCAAAAAACAGCCTTTAGCTGTCTAGTGACAGAATGGACCTGTGGAAGTCACTGTTTGGAGAATGCTTGATCATTAGGGTTTTGTTTTGTTTTGAATACCATCCTGGGTAAATAATCCTGGGTAATCATCCTAAAATGAATATCATTATGTCTGGATTATATATTTATTTTAAACCATCACCAGGAAATTACACCCTAAAGAAATTAATTGGTAAAAATGGCCAGTCAAATGTTGTTCCTCTATAACCAAATGCCTACTGTAGGTGGGAGGAATCCCTTAAATGCCACTACCAGGCAGTTTAAAATCCTGCCATCCCCAATTTGCTGCAGAGAAGTGCGTGAGATAGAGGACAGCCCCAGAGGCCCTCACTCTAAAGAACAAAGGACAAATACAGTCAATACATCCCATAATGCTTACATTTCCTTTGCCTTTTCCCCTTGGTTTTTCCTGGGAAGGACTGACCTGGGTAAAGCACCCGACTCTCTAAAAGACACTGTATAGACCTTTTAGAAGCGCAAAGTCCAAGGCTGAGGTGAACTTCAGGTCAGCGCGTCTAACAAATATGAAAATGTCGGCTGGTGAGGGCGAGCCTGTGACTTAACAAAGACTGTCAATGTGTAAGATTAATAAGAAACAAAATGCACACGGTGTCACTGTTCGGTCACTTTGAAACTTCGGACAGGGTTGCATTCAAGTGGGAAGGCTGTTCCAAATATATTCAAAATGATTCAAATCAGATTCAAAGCAAGCTGCACACTCTGCCTCCTCCTAGTCCCCCTTTCCCTCAGACTCTGGTCGCCTCTCCTTCTCCATTTGGAACTCGAGGGCATGATGGAAAGTTATTTCACTTAATGGGATTTTAAGAAAGCTTTTGGGGGAATATATGTTATCTCTGCACATGGAAATGAACAAATGTGCTTACCAGTTTCCCAAGGAAAAGATAGTGCTTCAACCCCGTTTGGGACTAGAGCCAGTTGGTGTGCGAAGATTAACATGCCCCTCTCTGCTCCATTCCAGGGCATCCCATCTTTTCCCCTGGCAAGTGCTGCTGGTAAACTTTGGTTTGTTTTTCTAATTGAGTTAGTTTCTTTCTAGCTTTCCTTTGGTGTCTCGGATAGGATATTATGTAAAGGCAAGAGGTGCTTTTCTTTTTTTTAGTTTTAATGTTTTTCAAAAGATTATTTGATTCAGTGGGATTATGCTATGGCTTGCTTGCAAAGGGAGGCTGTGGAAGGTTCAGGAAAGGCACTGAAACTGTTTATTACAGCCATAAATCTTGCAGTAAAATGTCAAAATGTCGGTGTGTGAGATAACACTTGGTGGTCCTGGCTCCGTGTGTGTTTATGATAGAAGCGCAGAGACAAGTTACAGGCCTTGAGGGATTCTGTGCAAACCCCATCTTCCTCAAGTCATAGAACCTCCGGAAACAGGCGTAGCTAACTCATCCAGCTTAATCATATACAAAACAGTGCCAGTGTCTCCTCAATACTTAAAAGTAGAGACTCTGTAGACCATTCTGAGGCTAAACAACATGAATTTTGTGTCTCAATGCCTGTAAATAATATTAAACAGACATGGTTAGGACTCCTGTGCTCACGACTGGTGACACCAGGAACCGGTGAGATTTCCTTATCATGATTTTTCTCCAACTTGAAACGTAGCCAGATGTGCAATACATGTATATCTGTATCTACAGTACATATGTGTATTACTTATGTTAGGTAATATATAATTTGTGTATATATTTTCCTGCTAGAGAGGGCTAGATTTCCTCACTCCAGTCTATAGAGGATATCTAAAGATCATAATCAGTGTTGATTTCTGTCTGTGGCTCAGATTTCATTAAAAATAATTCAGGGTGCCACAAGGCAGTGGGCAACTCTCTATGAGCACATGCACCCAGTGTGGAAAAACCTCTGTGTCCCTTCAGGACGATTCCAGGCTGAAGCTAACATGATTCTTTTTATAACCTCTTTTCCTAAATTACTTTAAAGATTAGTCTCATATAATAGTCTTTATGTGACTAAGTATTAAACGACTATCCTTCAAATTGAAGATAGAACTGACGTTCTTTTTGAAGTGTCTCCAGGCTTGGGTTATAACTTTCTTTGTCTCTGAGACTCAGTTGTGAGAAGGTTGTTGGTTTATATTGCTGTCTGAAAAAAAATCAACTAGGTACACCGACTCAAATATCTCTGCTTTGTATGCCAGCTTGAGAGCTATTTTTAGAACGGTGACAGGCTAGTTTATAGTGTTTTACTATCCTGCAAAGGGGATCTAGGCGTGTCTGCTATTCAGAAGAAAGGGAGGAGGACAAACAGTACAAACGGAGCATCAGTATTTACTTCAAAGATCAACATTAGGTGGAATTAATAAGTAATTTATTTGTCAATAATGGCATAATTAGTTTACCCATCAAATTTCAATTACCAAATGGCAGACAACCCCTCTCTCCTTTCCGGAGCTACTGATATCGTTAATATGCTAATTTTCAGCAATTCAGAAATTACAGGCAGTCCTGTAAATACATCCCTAGCCCCAGATACAGCCTGAGGAAACAACACCCAAAAGGAGGAGGAGAGGAAAAAAAAAGTTAGAAAAGAGCGGTTGACGATCAGACCCGCCAAGGGTTTTATCCTAGGTCAAGCTTATTTCTCTTTGGGGTTTGTTCTGTAATGCGAAGTTACTGGATTCAAAAGCCAGGTTGTGTGCAGGCGTCGCCTCTCCATCCCCACTCCAGGGTGGAGGCCTCACCACAGCGCCGTAAAGGAGACACGTTTAGCTAGCTTGTCAGCGCCTCCATATAAAGGAAGGTTCCAATTCGGAAATGAAAAATGCTGTACGAATTCTGCCTCTGGAAAAAAAATAAAGAAAAAATTAAGTATCCCTGAGGTTTTACTGGACTGCCCTCCCTGTACATCCTTGACTGTACTGTTTAGCGGCCCATTCCACCCACCCTTTCCGTGCGGCTCCAGGCCGGCTTCGCAAGGGACTCCCCCGGCAGACGGGTGGAGGTGCAGGGTGTGGGTAAAAAAACAAAAACAAAACGGACGAGAAAAATGGGTCTGTAGGCCTTCTCCGTTTTATTCCAGGGCTAGGATAAAAAGTCAATGTCTCTTGGTCCCAGTGTCCTTTCCTCTCCTGGAGGGCCTCGAACCCTCGGAGCATCACCCGAGGCCTGGATGGACAGGAGGTCAGCGCTGAGCCGTGGAAACCAGCTGCCCCAGGCCTAGGGCAGACGAAGGCAGAAAGAGGGCTCGACAGGGACCCCAGCCTAACAAGCCCGACTTCTCAGCCCGAATCCAAGTTGGGGGGTCGAGGCTCCCAAGCTCCTGCTCACTCCTCCCGCCCGGGTGGATAGCCGCATCCATCACGCCCCCGCGTGTTTCCTGATCCGGGTCCGCGCGCGCCAATCGTCCATTGGCCGGGTCGCGGCACGTGGGGCGCGGGGCGGGGCGCGCAGGACTGCGGGGAGCGCGCGCGGGGCGGGGGAGGAGCAGCGCGAACTTCGGCGGCGACGGCGGGAGGGGGAAGGGCAGGCGTTTGACAGCGGGGGGAGGGGCGGGCGCCGGGGTTGGGGTGGGGGGGGCATGGGAAGCGCGGCGAGAGGGGGAGGGGCCTCAGCGAGCGCAGAAAAACGACACCGCGAGAAAAATTAGTATTTTTGCACTTCACAAATTAATGACCATGAGCTCGTTTTTGATAAACTCCAACTACATCGAGCCCAAGTTCCCTCCCTTCGAGGAGTTCGCGCCGCACGGCGGCCCGGGCGGTGGAGACGGCGGCGCGGGCGGGGGTCCCGGCTTCCCGCGGCCGCAGACCACCCCGCACCTGCCGGCCCCGAACCTGCGCGCTGCCCGCCAGCCCCCCGCCTACTACGCGCCGCGGGCGCGCGAGTCCAGCTACCCCGGGGGCCTGTATCCCGCGCCCGCCGCCGCCTGCCCCTACGCCTGCCGCGGCGCCAGCCCCGCGCCACCCGAGCAGTCCCCGGTCCCCGGCGCGCACCCCAGCCCGGCCCCTGCGCCCCCTGCGCCCCCTCGGCACTGCGCTCCAGGCCCCACCACCCCGGCTGTAGCGACGGGGGGCAGCGCCCCCGCGTGCCCGCTGCTGCTGGCGGACCAGGGGCCGGCGGGCCCGAAGGGCAAGGAGCCGGTGGTGTACCCCTGGATGAAGAAGATCCACGTGAGCGCCGGTACGTGGCGCCGCTGGGAGGGCAGCGGGCAAGGGGACGCGGGGCAGGGCTCGGGAGGGGAGCCCCCCATCTGGCCCGCGCTTTGGCTGTGGGTGTGTACGGCTGCCCAAAGCCTGGTCCCAACGTGAGAACCCTTTTGTACCCAGGGTCCCTTTATCCCAAGATTTACGAGACACCAAACTGTTAGGGCAGTAATTATAGCCCCCATAAATTTAATTGCCCTGGCAGAGGCTCCGGGCCATGTGTCTTTGAAGCTTTTCTTCAGCCCCAATGCCCAGCACCATTCTTTATGACTCTCGGGTGTTTCCCGTTGTCAATAGCCTGTGAAACATTTTCTTTGCCATTTTATGTATCTTGCGTGAACTTGGTGTCAGGTTATTATATAATGATGATGTCCAATTGCTCTTCCCCACCCTATCTCCTCTCTCCTCCTCTCCTTCTCTTCCACTCCCTCCTCCTTGGCCTTCTCCTTCGGGGTCCTGGCGTTCAGTCAACCCCAGTTATAACGGAGGCGAGCCCAAGCGCTCTCGAACCGCCTACACCCGGCAGCAGGTCTTGGAGCTGGAGAAGGAATTCCACTTTAACCGCTACCTGACCCGGCGGCGCCGCATCGAGATCGCCCACACGCTCTGCTTGTCTGAGCGCCAGGTCAAGATATGGTTTCAAAACCGGAGAATGAAGTGGAAGAAAGACCACAAACTTCCCAACACCAAGATGCGATCTTCCAACCCTACCTCGGCCCCTGCCGGCCCGCCTGGGAAAGCACAAACTCACAGCCCCCACCCCCATCCCCATCCTCTCCCCAGTGCCTCCACACCCATTCCCTCCTCCATATAACCATCTGGGGACCAAATCAGTTTCTGTCACTTACCTGCCCTTCTCCTTTTCTGCTCCTATCCTCATCCACTCCTCCCCAAGGAAACCATATCAGACACCAAAATAAAATTCAATTTGCTGGAAACCATAACCAAAAAGAAGACATTATCTATCCCTGGTAAGTGTCTGTGCAATCCCCAAGAGGAAATCTGCCCTGGACACTGCATAGTGGAACAACAGTGGTCACCTGGAGGACAACCTTTCCAGGCTTGGATACCTATGAGGTATCCAAGGGTCGTCGACTTGTCACCGAAGACCTTTGAGTCAGCTGGACAGTGCATGCTGACTGGGGATATGTACTTGTACCTTTGGTATAAGCAGAAGAGGCTGTCCCAGCTCCTTGACAACTTCATCTTCTACATTAAGGCAGCTCACATGAGCTTTACTGAGTAGACATTGTGGACCTCACCAGATTATTTAATTCTCAAAATGTGTAGATCTTGATGGTAGGTGTGGCATGTAGTTTCCTCTCCTTGCATTAATTTAAGATACTGTTATAGAGATATTGTTGTCTTATTCTTGGGCACAATCTTGGGGGAGAGGGAAATGCAGTTAGATCCACTTGTAACTGTACAAAGTGATATGGCTGTGTCAAAAGGAATGTGCTAAGAATAAACATTTTAAAAAAAACATTTAAAACATAAGAGGCAAATTTGTATGCATTCCAAGCTTTTCATAAAAACAAAAAACAAAGAAACCAACTCCTCTTGGTGGAGATATTTGACCGGTCTGCAGAAGCCTTGTAGACACTGTGAGCTGGGGTCACATTCTGAGTACTCTAGAATTTGTGTCTGTGTGTGTATGTGTGTGTATTCAACTTGATCTGAATTCTTGTCAAGCTTGACCCACTATGGAAATGTTCCAAAAAGCAGAAGGCTCTTGCGTCCTGAGAGGGCTCCTCTTCTTTCCAAACTTGGCCAGGCTTTCAGGCTTCAAGTCTCTGTAAGGCATCGAAACATGTCCGTCCCTGCAATGAAAGGTGAAACCGTGCAGAGCAGAGGCCCAGGAGTTTCTGCAGCTGTTCCCCAGGATGAACTCTGAGCACACTTGGAAAGAGGCAGCCCCTTGGCGTTCGTTGCACCTTCACACTTAATCTGCCTGTTTCCCTGGAGATAAAAAATAGTTTGTGGAAAGGGTTGAGATTGCTTTTTGGTTTTTTGGCTGGTCTGACAGTCTTCTCACTGAGCACAGCTTGGGAATTTTTGTTTGCTTCTTTAAGAAGAGCTTTTAGAGTCTTAGAGTCGAGTGAACTTTGCCCACCACACTCTCCAAAGTATCCTCTGAGGGAATAAGAAGCATAATGACACCCCAAAATACACATTAAGCAAGGTAGAGTTGAAAGAGTTCACTGTTGGAAGAAAGCCAAACTCTGATTAGGGTCACTTTCCTCAGTGCTGGGGGAGGGGTGTTCCTGTGCACACCCAGAGATCTAGACCTAAATGGTGGAGAAAAAACATGAAAACTCCCCTCTCTATCTCTGTAACCCTGGTACTTGTTCATTGGTTGAAATTTGATACCCAGGCATATCTCTCTCTCTCTCTCTCTCTCTCTCTCTCTCTCTCTCTAACACACACACACACACACACACACACACACTGCACACACGACACTGCGCACACTATCAGAACTGCCACCTGGCCTTGAAGCAGGGAAGTTTTGGGGTTTGTAATAAATGTACAAGAGGGAAGAGATGTTCACCTACTTCTGTAATATCAGAGGGGATTTAAAACCATTTCCACACATGGGACAAGCTCAGTCACCCTTGCTGCACTGAGTACAAGCAAGCCCCGGGGGCGGGGGTGGGGGAATCTGTTCTCTGCCAGTAGGTAAGCTAGCTTTTAGAAAGAAGTGATGGGCTTTAATCTCTGAGAGGCCAAGAGAATTCATGGGGAAAGGAGTATACACATGCCTTCCCAAGTCAGGAAAATGGCATTTTATAAGGTGTGAACAGGCACTGAGCATTTATGGAGGCGGAGTAGCAACAGCTACAACTTATTAACTCCCCTACTACATGCACTTGTAAAGCAAAATTAAATCACACTGAAAATAGCAATTTCCCCAGGAATCATTAATCACCTTATACAATAAATACTTATTTGTAATTCAACAGCAATTCTGAAAGGCATTCTCTGGGAAATGTCTTTGGAGGAAAGAGGGGTCCTCTTGCAAATAATGCTTTCTCAGGCAAAGAGGCAGCATCTTGCTTGAATGCATATATATTTACACACACACACACGCTTAGGATCTTAGTGGAAATTGAATGTCAAGCCGCAAAATCTCAAATGGCAGATTTTCATCACTTAAGGTAAATTCTTGTATTTCTCCTCAGTGGGGAAGGAAGGATGTGAGGCATAAACTGGCTTCATTCTGGAGCTCTTGGTGGGTAGGCAAAGGGGATGCCTTTCATTTGTCCATTCAGACAGGGAAATGAGAGACAAGATTCTTTTCTATAATGCTGTTTTGGGATAAGAGGTCATGTTTGTATTGATGATTAAAGTATTGGTGGTTTGTAAAACCAAAGTTATTGAAAATGCTATGAATGAATATGCCATTTCTTTATGGTGGGTGTTCTATTTGTGATCCAGGCAGCCTTTAAGGGAGCTCGCTAGAACAGCTTAGAAAATCTCACTGTGCACTCTGAAATCCTTCATTGTCTGCCCTTTGTCAGGGCAGTCATAAGAGTTCACTGAGAGGACAGATTTTCTATCTCATTAATTGTTTTTTTTTTCCTAAAGCAAACCTACTAGTCCTTCAAACCCTTGACCTTTAAGGACAGTATTTTGTGTACACTCTGTAGATCTCTTACCAAAACGACCCTTGCACATGCTCCCCCTCCCACTTTTCCCCCTCTTTTCCTTCAATCCACAATCATCCCCTTTAGTCACAGAGCCAAACTGTGCATGCCTCTGGAGAGAAAAGTTTTGTCAACATCTGAAATCAACCTAAATCGGGTAGGAGACACTTTAATGGTCACAGTTTGAATTAAGTACTTAACACTCTCCCCCTAGAAGAGAAATGGCAGCTTGCAGGCTTTCTGTGCTAGTTTTGCTGAAATCTACGATATACCCGGTGTTTTATTACAGCAGGAATTCATCTGTGACAGGCATAGTGGAGTACTTAATACCCAGGATGGAGCTCATGGGAAGATTACCCAGATATATGGGCTGGGCTCACTCACACTGTCTCTGTCTTTATATCAGCAATCCCAGAGTGCCCTAGTCCCTCTACTTCTTCCCCTTCTCCCCATCTCTCCTGGACACCACTATTCTCCTAAGCTCTCAAACTGTGCCACTATCCCCTGCTGCCTTCCCTCTAGCAGTTCCAACACAGAAACAGATCCGCAATCCTTTAGAGTGGAAGGAGAGACACTCCAAAGAATAAATGTAGTAAATGATGACCTCGGGCTTCCCATCCCCATGAGTGCATTCTGTACAAGCAATAGGCCTTCACCATCATTCCCTTGCTGTCTGCATCAATAGGTATAGTCCTACAAGAAAAACTCAGTCCTAGCCTTTTCCAACTGCTGTTCTTGGCATCCCTTTCTTATATTATACACTGCATCAAGGGGGAAAATGCTTTGTACTTAAAAGAGGATGGTGTGTGCCTGGTGGTGGTGGTGCACACCTTTAATCCCAGCACTTGGGAGGCAGAGGCAGACATATCTCTGAGTTTGAGGTTAGCCTGGTCTACAGAGCAAGTGCTATGATAACCAGGGCTACACAGAGAAACCCTTGCTTGGAAAAACAAAAACAAACAAAAGGAAACAAAAAGGATGGTATACAGAGCAGATGAGGAGAAGAAATGGGATAATACCAGAGAGGCATCATGAAACCTTCTAATCTGTAATTGCTGCCTTAGAACTCAGATGTCCACATTTCTAATCTGAAGATGTTCAAGATGAAAGAGAACTGGGGGCCATTTTAGCTCAGTTTTCTCAGTGTGCAGAAGAGGAAACTGAGGCAGTTGAATGACTCTCTTCAAGTTCCTTATGCTAATGAGAATGTAGGTTGTAGAACCTTTGGCATCACTCTGGATGGGCATAAGTGCAGCAATATCTTTCTGCTGCAGGGTAAACAAGAATAGAGGACTGGAGATGGGTATCAAGGCTTGTGCGGATGTGTGTGGTCACAGGCATGTGTCTAGTCTGGAAGAAGAATGGATGTATTTTTAAAGGTGCCCTGGGAGATGATGTAACTAAACTGCCTTATCCTTGCCATTCAAACAGGTGCACTGGCCACTGTGTTCAGGTGAGGGATTTCTGGTGGCTACAGGGCTGCTAGCCCCAGAACAACTAATTCTGCAATGTTCAACCTGGCATGTCCATGCATTCTCTTTTAGGACAAGGATGGTTGTGTTTTGGAAACCTGGGGAACAAGAAAAGCCAAGTATGGACCTTGGTTGCCACTGATAAAGGTGTAGAGCTTGTTAGAGTAGAAGGAGATATTGAAATTGTGATCTTTGTGGTCATGTGACTCATTAAATAATTAATGCAGATCATCAGGAATAGATCTGAGTCATCAGGGCATCACTAGGAATGAATCTCTCAGTAGTGAGACTTCATCTTCCTACTTGATTTTTAAATACACACACCTTCAGATCTATCTCCAAAGGCTTAATTTAACTCCACCAAGAAGGCAGAGCCTTTTAGCGTGGAAAACGGAGCTGTCCGGTGCTTACCAGGTCCAAGGCTTTCTTGTAAGATTGCTGCGAGTCCAGGGAGGCTTTGTGTCCAGGGAAATGTGAGTTCGGACTCAGGCTTCTTCCTTCCTTCCTTCCTTCCTTCCTTCCTTCCTTCCTTCCTTCCTTCTTTCCTTCTTCCTTCCTTTCCTGTGGTCATATCCTGGTTTGGGTGATTAAGTGGGACAGAAGTGCAGACAGTTGGTAATGTTCTGATTCACGCTGGGGAAGGCTGCAGAGATACCACAGGAGGAGCATGCGGCTTTGTTCAATTTTTCCCAGCGTTCATAAATCACTGGCGCTAGGCAATAGAGGGAGCAAGTAGACGCCAAAAAAAAAAAACAAAAAAAAAAAAAACGCGGGAGAGGCCACAAGGCTGCAGCCATTGCAGAGCGAGAGACTGGAACAGTGTCTCTCTGTGACTCATTAGTCTGAAGGATTTATGGGGAACAGGAACCATGAATATTAGATTTAAGGATAAAGAGATAGCAACAACAATGATAACCATAATAATTACAATATTCCCAAATCTTGTGTGTGGTAGTGGTGGTGGAGGAGGGCTGGGGCACAGCAGATCTTTCTGGGATGAGGTTGAGAGGCAAAGTACATGCCCTAGTCCCCCACCCTGCTCAGGATCACATCAGGAGTCCCAAGGTTAGGGGTATCTCTCCTTGAAGACACAGAGTGGGAGCTTGAACAGAAAAAAAAGGGTCAGGAGTGGATTATGGTCCTAAGCATCCTTATGGAAGGTAAAGGCTGTGGGTGGATTTGTGGCAGAAGGCAGCTGCCAGTTTGCTGCCAACCCTCAGCATTCCAGGAGGCTCCCAAGCCAAGAGTCAGGCAATTCCCCAGCTACTTTGGTAGTTCTTTTCTGGCTATCAGCTGGATTTCATAGGTGTAGGGCAGACCTACACAGGGCTGGTCTGGAGCAGGCTGGCAGGTGGGTACTGATTGGGTTAGGGTCAAGACTGTAGAAGCAGAGTCCCAACAGAGGACTAACAAGCTGGGATCAATCTCTGCACTTTCCTGACCCCAAAAAGCCATCATGGGGCACTTTGGCCATTTTCTAGTTAGCAGGCAAGGGAGTGCTAAAACAGGGAGGCAGGAGACTGCTGTAGAGTTGGAGGTGGGGGCTGGGGGGAGTGGAAGGCTTGCACAGGTAGGGCTGGTATTTATTGTCTAGCACTTTGGTCTGACTTGGTTTCTAACAACAGGAGTTGGTACCTTCTTAGGGACTGGGCACTGCTTTAGTCTACCAGGACCAAGAAATAGCTTGCCCAGTCCTTCAGGGAACCAGAAGACAAAACCTCCCAAGACTGCCCTGAACTGAGCAGGGCTCTGATTTCCCGCCAACAGAAATGAACGCTATTAGTGAGGTTTCAGCAGAGCCTGTGATCGAATGCTTCCAGACAAGGCTTCCCATTGTTTGCAAAAAAAAAATAAAGCTTGCCTTCACATTCCCCAAGTTGGGGTACAAGAGGAGCTCTGCCAGCGGATCCCGCATCACCAGCAAAGCCATCTTATTTTTCCCTCCCTCTAATCCATTCTCCACCCCCCAAGCTATACAAAAGGAAAAGGAGATTGTGGGTGCAGAGATGGAGTATGTATTTGTTTTACAAAAATAAATCACCATCTTCGGGCCATTTGTAGACTGGAATATTTCGAGCTATGAGTGCGTCTCATGGACCAGTGCCCTGGCGACAATTCCGTGTCCGCGTCACCCTGGGGCCACCCTGGCGCCCACAGAGGACACATTTCTAGCTCCAGTCTTCATTCCCTTCCTTCACAGCCACCATTCACCCTCTGCTGTTTATTTGTCTGCAGAGTGCCTGGACACTGGAAAAAGCGAATCCCTGAGCACCTGGAATCGAAGAGCATTCCGGGTTCAGATTTAAACATCTTTGGAGGTAAGTGTTGCACCAAACTCTTTCTCAGGCTTGGGACTTTGCACCAGGAGGCGGGGAGAAGTGTACCTCCCCCACTCCTGGCAACTAGAGCTGGCTGAAAGAGGTTTTGGTCAATATTTAACTTTGGTAGACTTTAGAGCTGGGCTGCAGCATGACCATGTGGGCATGAGGCAGACAAAGAGCAGGCTCCAAAGCCTGTAGCAGGCAGGGGCAGAGGGTGCAGAAGCAAAAGAAGAGGTAGGGAGAGCCAGAGGGGTGTGTTTGTAACTCCCTACAAGCCCCAAACAGACACCCAGGTACAAACCAGAAGCAGGCAGGAGCCAGGGCAGCAAGGTGGCTGCAGTGTGGTCTGTGGCTGGGGAGTCTGGAAGCTATGAGTCCTGAAATTGCCAGCCAGTTCCAGCTCTGGGTTGAGAAAACTTGTCTCCGCCACCTGCATTTTGTCTGATCAGAGACTTCTTGCGATGGCAGTTTTTTCAGTGTGCAGGCCCTGCTCAGGCAGAGCCTACGCCAGTCTTTCATCAGAGCAGACCCACAGTGCTGTCTACAGGAAAAGCTCAGATCTAGCTCGGAATGTTTTCTTTTTCTATTTGGAGCAAGGGAAAAACTCTCTAAAATTCTTTTCAAGCTCTGGCTTAATTTGTTCTTTTAGTTTTAGATGCAGGGAGGTAATTGCTGTGGTTTATTACCTTGTAAAGGAACCATAAATTACGGTCCTGTTTGGGGGAGGGACTGCTGGAATAGTTTTCAGAATTTAGTATGAATGGATGAGTTTGCTTTGTTCTTTCAGGGGTTAAACTTTTTTTTCCCTGGTGCTGGGAATGGAACCCAGGGCCTCTGCACATAGTAGGTGAGCTGACCTATGAGGTACCTCCAATCCAGGGATTACTTCTTTTAAAAAAAAAAAAAAGCCAAACTTTTCAAATTTTGTGTCCATTCTCTATGTCCAAATCTTTCCTAAAATTTCCCCCCCAGACAGATATCAGATTGTCAATTAATTTCAATATGCTATTTAATGGTGCTTTATGGCTAGGATGCAGTTTGGGATACCATTGTTTTTATCAGAAGGAAGTAAACAGTCCTGGTAATGGAGTTACTATCTCAGCTATGGGTGTCTGTTTATATCAAGCATAGAAGGAACATTTTAGGCATTTACAACTCAGTGTGTATACATGATTTGCATATCTGCAAGTAACAGGGAAATTATCGACCTTGAAAGCTGGAGGAGTATAAGATGATGTACACATCCACTTTGTCTCGAGAGCTTGTCGCCCGTTTGTACTGCAGTTGTAACCACAGGAAATATCTCATGTTAAATAAAGATTTATCATTTAAGTATAGTTTTGATAGAGAAATCAGATTGCTGTGTTTGAGTACAGATATATCTAATCTGCCAACAGCCTGGCAAATATTGACTAATAGTCTGTATGCTTGACCACCTGCTCCTCCCGAGCCAACTTTCCCCCAGTTTGGCTCTGGTGGCCTGGTTCATAGCTTGGGTTCTCAGCCCTGGCCAGAGTGAGGGGAAAGGGTCTGGTGACTGCCCTCCCCAGTTTTGCTTCAGGAAAGTGGAAAACAGAGTGATGAAGGAAAACTCTCAGCTGTTGATTGCCTGTGGGGGTTGCCCAGCCTAACTTCACCCTTACTTCACTCTTAGAGGTTTTTTTTTTTTCCTCAAAAGTTAAATTTCTTTTGACTGCCTCAGTTTTCCAAATCACCCACATCAATCCCTAATGTTAATTGTTAAGCAGCAGTTGGCACATCAATGGATATGTTAGTGGCATGGAGGCTCCAGCATGGGATTGAGATGCCAATGGCCTCACTGAAGTTGAGGCATTTCTCTGAAGCAGCACCAGGGACTGCTACCATTGACTTATGGCCTCAAGAATTTCAGTTTGCTTGGAACTGTTGAGAGAGTTCAGAAGGGGCCCTCCTCATCTTTGCAGAAACCTAGGGAAGGGAGTTGTTGGGCCATATTTCTAGGTCCCTCTCAGTGGTATCTGAAAAGTGTGAATGACTGGCACTGGGGAATGGGTGTCACGTGGGGCAGACAACACAAAGATGAGTGGATTGACTCCTTGGAAGACAGAAGAATATATTATGGAAGCCAGCATTTGGTCTGTTCTTTATCTCTCAAACCTGGGCCAGACAGGTTTGGATTCTTGCTTTCCAGCACCTGAGTCATGGCTAGGATGGTTTCTTTAGAAGTCTTCCAGCTAGACCCCTAGAAGTGTGTCACCACCAGCTTAGGCTGGCACTCACTTCCAAGGTCGTGATTTGAACACCCCATCATTCATGAAAAAGTCTCTTGACTTAAGTTTTCCACAGACTCCCTTTGGGTCTTCTGGAGAGACGAGGAAACTCATACACAGTCTCCTGTAGTTTCTACAAGTAAGTCCCCACACTTAGGGTCAGCTGAAGAGTAACCCTCCAGAAATGAAACTACAGCATGCTCAAGACACTCAAGGTTCAGAAATCAGGACTAGGGATGTTTAGACAGTCTGTGAAAAGGTTGAAAGGTGTATGTGATGTCACCAAACAGAAGGCAAGAGTAGGGGTGGAGACTGGGAGGACAGTTTGTTTGCTTTAGCCAGGTTCTACTAAGCAGAACTGGTTCAGTTCAGTTTTAACTGTTAGCTGTGGAGTTGTCTTAGGGCGCAAGTGCACAGAACAGTCTACGGGGAGGCTCTCAGGCTGTCTTGTAGGTTAACACAGGAGACTCCAGTGGAGTTCAATGCTTCCCCCTATTTCAGAGGCAATTAGATCATTTCCTCTTACATTTTTTATCTTTAAAAGCATATAATTTCATGTATCACTCAGCTATGTACTGGGGAAATGCATAAGTATGGGTTTGGCTAGGGCATTAGGTCTCTCCTAATTTGCAAGATTTAGCAAAATCTTGACCCACAACTTTATAGTGGAGCATGGCTTTCCTTAGGCTGCCACTGAACAAAACCAACTGGATTTGCAGAAGAGACATTAACATTTTGTCAGGTAATTATAGGGCTTTTGGTTTCTCCAGTGGCTGTGGTGTATGGTGTGGGTGTTAGCAAACTCCATACAATTACATGCCATGAAGAAATCTGCTGACTGATCCACTGACTAGCAAGTCACTTCTGGGCTTGGCTCTTGCCTTTTGATATCCTGGTCTGTGGGTCAGAGAAGCCTGGAGGGGGTAGTGGTAGGGCATGCTGAATTCAATTTGTCTGTAGAAGAGAGGCCATAGGAAAAGTTAAGTGGACACTAAGAAGACAGAGAGCATTGCTGTTCCCTTATGTTTGGAGCGTGTGTAAAGAAATCTAAGTGCAGAGAAGCGCCTTTGTGTGGTATGTATGTGTGTGGGGTCCCCTCTCATGGTCCTGCTGCTAAGACAGAACTCCAACCCTCCTATCCAGGACAAGATCCTCTACTCCCCCTCCCCCCAATCTAAATGTTCTGTTTGGAAATCTGGTTCCTTCAGTGAGTCCCTACTCGAAATAAAACAATTTAAGTTGACGTGTAACCACGTGAGCACAGAACACTGCTCATTATTGTGGCATTTGGAGCGGAGACCCAGGCAGGCTTCGTCTGTGATTACGTTTTCTAGATTCTCTTTAGAGCGAGAGCTTTTTCCCCCACCCCCACACACCCACCTCCTCCTTCTCCTTCTCCTTTCCCTTCTCCAGAGCAGGCGCTCTTCCAGCGGCTTGCAGTTTTCAGTTCTCATGGAGCAGTTCTGGGCAAGCTAGCCGATGGGACTCCAGGCCATACCAGGAGGATGGAATTTATTTTAAGGTATTTCCTCTGATTGTTCATATCTAGAGTGAGTTATGGCTATGAGAGACAAAGGTCAGGCGAGGAGACACAGGATCATGGACAGGACCCTCAGCCTCTGTCTTCCTTTGTTTCTGTTTTAGAACTGAAAGCAATTTAAAGATTCCCAGTAGCTCCTCAGACTCTGAGTTTAATACCCTAGAAAATATTGTGAGGTGTAAAGGGTACTTGGGGGCTGCTAGATGAATAAGTACTCTCTAGTATTCGGGTTGCTTTGTCCCACTGCAACCTGGGCTGAAGTCCCAGGAGCTAAGCCCCAGGCAGAGGAAGGGTTGTGATGGCTGAGGTAGCTGGAAGCTGTGGTCAGGCAGAGGTGGCCGGCAAGAGGCTAGAATGGCCAGACCTTATGAAAAGAGTGGGGGCCAGCAGCTGAGAAAGGGAGTCTCTCTCCATTTGGCCAGTGTTTACTGAGTAGGATGGAGGGTTAGGGCTGACCTGGGCAGCCTGAGCAGATGGGAGAGGAAAATCAATGAGGAAAATGTGCAGATGCGCTGCCATTTTATTGATGATGCTTCCAGGCACTTTGTCCAGTGTTGGTTTGCAGGGGCAGAGTTCCCCATGCTGGACCCAATGAGTCCAACCTGGAGGGCCTGCCATTGTTTCCAGAGCAATATCTGCCTGGGAGGGATGGAGAAAGGCAGCTCAGACCTTGGGGAAGCTTGGTGTGCTGGTGAGCGCGCCAGTCGTCTGGAGGTTGATTTTCTTTTCAGAAGGGGATTGGGGCTCACTTTGTACTTTCATCAGCGTTTCTGTTTTGGGTGTTTGATGTATACCCCTAAAACAGCCTGAGTTAAAGAACTGGCCTGTGTGCCCAAGATCAGAGGGAATTTTGTAGATATGGTCCTCAGCAAGCAGAGACAGGTATTTCTCTGGCTGTATATTCCCGGAAAGGGAGCTGTTGCCAGCCTGGAGGCAGATGAGTTAGACTGCCTGCTTCCAAAGTACTGGCCAGGCCAGGGCAAATTGGGCTTTGGGGACCTTCTGCTCCTGGGAAGAGTGGAAGGAAGTCTTTGGAAAGGTGGAAGAAACTGGGCTTTACTTTGCTCCTTGGAGCAGAGAAAAGGGTGCCTGGTGAGGAGTTGGAATCAAATTTGCTCTCTTTAATAAACAAAAGCCATATTTCCTTATTTACAAAACAAAAACAAATCAGGCTTCCTCTACTTGAGTGAGATTTACTTTCCCAGAAAGAGCCAATTCTGCCTTCCCCCATGCCGACTTCAGTGGTAACTGTGCTTAACTGAGGCCGTTTCAAGTGCTCTAAAACACCCCTTGGAAATAAAATGTTAGCTTTAATTGCTGTTCAATTACTTGTCAGCATTTCATATGATTTATGACCCAGTTCTGGTGCATTTTTGACCCAGTTAAAGACTCATAAATAATATAGTTTGACTAGAAAGAAGGAGAAATGGAGTATAGGTTTGTTAGAGACATCTTTTTATTGTGGCTTCAGTGCCGGCAAACAGAATAAATATCTAACAACATGCTCTCTAAACTGGTTCTGTATAAAAGCATGCACAGTGAGAAGCCAATAACTGCTTTCATAGGACACAGTGGTTTTTCCCTCCCAGGAAAGAGCTAAAGCCACTGTTATGGCCAAACGATTAGCTATTAAAAAGACTGGTCCCCTTAGGCATTCCAAGCACCAGCCTCAACCTCACCGGTCAGGGCTTTTCCTCAATAACTTCCCTCCCCATTCTTGGATTTTAAGGCTTCTTGCCAAAAGTTACTCTTCATCTACCTCCCTGGCTTGCACAGACAGTCTTGGAGAGGTGAGACCTTTCAGAGATGGGTAGGACACCCATTTGAATGGCAGAAAGGTCCCACCAGGCACCTTCATTGCTCCAAGTACCCTGTGCTGGAGAAAATGCTTTCTTCTAGTACCTCTGGAAATCATGGGATTTAGGGAAGCTCAGAGGTGCCGCGAAAAGAAAAACTTGGCGGGTTTGGAGAAGCTGGATGAACGGTGGGATTTGCCTAGAAAGCTTACCCATGGCAGTGAGCAATTTGAAGAGGTGGAAATCAAATAGCGTATTTTCAATCGCAACACAATAACAAACCAACAAAACCCTGCTATCATAAATCATTAATTTTAATCATCTCGCCTAAGCTTGTTCCAAAAACCAGTCTTTTGGATTTCAGATGTGAGGCATAAGGCCGGAATACAGACCCGTGTCTTGAAATCAGAGCTCTATTTTGCCCGTTGGGGCCCACCGCCTAGAAGCCACCTAGTCGCTCGGTCAGTAGAGGCCCTGGTCTGAGTTGAGCTCTCTCACCCAAGCTCACCCGTGGTTCCCGCAACTCCTCAAGTCGGGCCTGGTCCCAGCTCTTGGGTGACTCGACTTGGTCTGGTCGAGCCGGAAAGGTACGCGTTGCAGACGCCCCAGCCCCTTGCTCCAACGCTCTCAGCCCCTTTGGACTAGCCATCCACTCCCAGGTCTGGTTCTCACGGCCTTCCCTGCAGCTGGCTTAGCTGAGAAGGCGGTGAGAGTCGCGTCAGCAATTTGGAGGAGAAAGTGCGGGTTGATTATTGACCCACGCCTTCTTTCTTCAAATGCCACATCCGACCCTGAGGGTTTGAAGAGAAAATGCCGCGGAGCGGATTTTTGCGGCCGGGTCTCACCTCCTACACGTCCCGGCTCTTCCCTTTCAAGTTGCGCCGCTGCAATATGCCATAAGGAGCAAGTGTTTGCTGTTTTGTGCTCTGTTTACAGCTTTGGGGAGCCGAGTCATAAATCTTGCCGAGCCATAAATGACAAAAACCATTGGTATGCATGAGGCCACCCTGGCCCGGAGTGCTTTTTGATTTCTCCCCTTTTCCCTGGCTTTGTTTTTGCTCTAAGGTGACACTTTGGCTCCCTGACAATTTAAACATACTACTTATATTTTTAACACCTTCCTTTGAGAAAGGACCCTTGTTGACGCCTCCGAATTGCATGAAAGCGCTCTCTCTCTCTCTCTCTCTCTCTCTCTCTCTCTCTCTCTCTCCTCTCTCCTTTCTCCTTTCTCTTTTCCCACACTCCTACCCTGAAGGAGTTTACTTCTGAAGCTGGGAAGCTGAGGAAGGCACTGGGAATGATCCCATCTCTTTAAAGTTGTGGCGTATAACCAAGTAAATTCAGCAGGCCTTTGCTCAAGCCAGCAAAAGGAAGGCCACTCAGCTAATGAGGGGGTGAAATATCATGGATGTCCATTTGTGTTGGTGTCAGAGCCTTATCTATCTTCCTTGTAGGCGACCTCCTTGCGTGCAGTACAATGAAATGGGCACGCAAGAGGTGGAGACTCAAGTTTCTAGGTATCTTGTGTATGCCTGAGCCCAGAGAGGTTCATTTCTCTGTGGGGACAGTTGTTTATCTCCCCAGGACACTTCCCTCCTTATGGCCTAGAAATATAACCGAAGGCAGTTGAGTAGCATTGAGGATGTGTCTGAAATAGGACCTATCCCTGCACCATAGGGAATGGCTTTGGGGTGTCTGTATTGGGAGAGGCAGGTGAAGTAAACTACCCAAAGTCAGGGCAACTCATTTCTCTTTCTCCCCCACCCCCAATAAAAATGTCCAGGGCAGGGAATTGCGTGGTTTCTCAGACAGATTCTTAAGAAATAGAGCCCCGCAAGAGAGCCCCTTTGTGAGAGCCGTTTGTCCTCATTAGCATAATTTTCCTGGACTTTAGTGACGCCTAGGAAGGAGAGGGAGGGCGTGGGGTGGGGGAGGCCGCCCTCCTCCCGCTGCCGCCGAGCTTGCTCTGCTCCTGTTCCTCCCCTCGCCTCAGCCCCATCCCCCACGCCGGCGCTTCCCTAGCTGCTCGGCTCTCCCCTCCCGCCCGCCCCGGCACCCCTTACCGCACCCCCCGACCGACCCCTGCTCGGCGCAGTATTCATAAGAAACATACCCAAGTCGGTGCCACTAGCCCCGCGGAGCCCGGCCGCACCAGCGCTTATCTGGGGCCGCGGCCGCGAACAGGGCGGGGGCGGGCGTGGGGGAGGGGAGGGGAGGGGGTCCAGTAGCCCCAGTCCGTCCGGGGCCAGCCGCCCAAGCAGCGAGTCGCCTGCTCTCCGCGGAGCCCGGGCCTCGGGGGTCTCCTGCCAGCCCGCCCGCCCGCCCGCCGGCTCGGCGGATGCTGAGGGTCGTTGGCCATCCTGCGCCGAGGGGACCCGGGGCCGCAGCCCAAGCCCGAGCCCGCGGCGGCCGTCAGAAGTTAAGGTAAGCGGGGCCACCGCCGGCCTCTCTCAGCGCTGAATGGTAGAGTGTACGTCTCGGTGATTTATGGCTGCAGACTTAAATCTCGGTTCAAGAAGAGTTCACAAGCCGGAGCTTCCTCGCCGGCAGTGACTGATACCCTCACACTTCAGTTCAGGCCGCGCTCCCATCCCCGCCCCCACTCTCCCCTCTTTCCTAGCCCAGCCTCAACTTTTCTGGGTTGGTGAGAGAGGGGGGAGTGGGCTGGGAACTCTGGCTTCTACCTCAACGTCCCCTTCAAACTCGGGTGAGGGCAGCTAAAGGAAGGAGAGGGAGCGGAGTCTGGAGGAGGTGGAATTTGGGCACACCTTGTGTGGAGACAACGGGGTTTGCTTCCTGTACTCAATTCAGCCTCCTCAACTCTCTTCAGCTCTTGCACCTGGAGGTTATTGTCCTGTCCAGGACCAGATCTTTGTGGAGTAATCTCCGTCCACCCTCAGCCCTTGCTTGGGGGGACAAAGCAAAAGTTTCCTGGCTGGCAAACCTCCAACTTCTTTACTAGGTTGAAAACTTTGGGGGCTGGAGGGGGGGCGGGTTGTGTGGGCTCCAAGGTGATTGCGGACCTCAAACAATAGGATCTCTAAGTTGAATTCATATTTTAGGTTTGTGAATGTTGCCTTATGCTCTTTGATTTTAAAGATTCTTCTTGTTATTTTAGAAGACAATGTACAGTCTGATGAAAAGGCTAAAGCAAGCAGCAGGCTGGTATAGCCTGTGCTAATGGCTTAGGAAGTCACTAGAAATACTGCACGTTCAAAAATCAATTTTGTTTCATCTAATATCTTGCTGTTCAAATGTCTAGAGTAATTTTCTTAACCTGACATTTTACCTTAATCAAGCTTGGTATCTCAAAAATTTATAATGACAGGCATTAACACTGCCAAATATAATAGAAACTATTTTCAGTGTAAGAACGAGCAAAGTAGACATTAAATTGTAATTCACTTTTAAATTTTATTTTGCCCTTTATTTACTTTTCATAGTGTTATCTGTAGCTTCCTAGACATTTCCAAAAGGGAAACAATACTCCAGGGTTCATGGCCACGCACAATAACTCTGGATAAGTGCTGCTGTGATTCTTTATTGCGGTTCTGGAAAATTAATTGTGCTTGTTTTCCAGATGTTGATCAGATTGTTGGTTTAATGATGAAATCTAAAGGAGTTTATTATTAAAAACAAGATTATAACCACCCATTGGTGGATACTTGTTATATTATTTTCTGGTTAATATCAGCTATTTCTAGAAAAGTTAAATAACTCTGGGATTGAATAGTCACAGTAGGGGTTTGAAATGTAAAACATTATCTGCATGGATTTGCTGGAAATTTTCTTACTGGTCAAAGGAATTAGCATTCTGAGTGTGTGTGTGTGTGCACATGTAAGACTTACAAGGAACTTTTCTTGCTGAGAATTAGAAGTTTACCTTGTAAAAGTTGAAAACCAAGAGAACACAGATTTCACTCCTAACAAACCACTTCCTAAATGGGATTTTTAGTTGCTTTTTAGGTTTCTCTTAGTATTTCTGGAGAAGGAAAATAAACCAAATAACAAATATGATCAACACAGTATACAAAGATCGGGAAGTCTGGCAGGAGTTTATGGTTTGTGCTTCCATGCCTCCTCTGGAGCCAAATGACCCCCATACATCAAATTGCATAGCAGTTTCTAAGACAGAACCTATTATCGTTAAGTTGGAAGGAGAGTTCAAGCCGTGGTCATGGAGATGAACGCTGGTTTTTCAGGTTCCTGGTGGGTTGTTTTTTTTCTCTAATCCATCATGTTTTAACAGGTAGAATTTGATAGTTGCCCAGAATAACAGCACCTCAGAAAGTCCAAGGCAGGAGAGTCTGGGAACCTCCTGTAACTTCGAAACAGAGTCTGGGGTGACTTGTTTCAAAGTGCCTGAAAAACAGAGTAGGAGAAAGGGTATAGACAGTTGAGTTTGTGACTTATGTGTGGGGTAGTAGTGTTTGTCATTCCCAGCACCCTTCCCAAAGTGAGCGGGGAGGGAGGAGAGGGAGGGGTTCCACCCAAAGTTTTCTCTCCCACCGACCCACTTCTTGACCTCATAGGGTTCATTTGGAGGAGGTTGTCCTCTTCAGTGAACTAGAGCAGGTTAACTTCAGCTTCTGAAGTTCATCATGGTCTGATAGAGCCATTGCCTCTGTGTGTGTGTGGGGGGGGGGCAAACCTCCTTTGAGAGCTCCAGGAAAAAGCTGACTAGGAAGAAAGTCTGCCTCTGTTAGGGTTTGGGGACAAATATAAATCCTAAAGTGGGGATTGGAGAAAAAAATGGCGACCCGTTGCCCTCTTGAGAGTTCCCCCAAAATCTGGAGAGAGCCTCAGCCTCTACAAAGGGACGCCACGGTTTCTTCTGGAAAAGAAAGACCCCAACCTAGCCTCCAAAGCCTTCCTCGTTTTGGACTTCGACTCCAGAGACCCAGCTTCCAGCCCTTACTGGTTCTGCTCCTCTCTCCGCGGAAAATCCCCCAACTCCAGACGCAAGTTAAGCAAATATTTGTAGCTGCCAGTAAATTCCAGCAGCTTTTTATAGCGCGGCTCCCTGCGCCCGGGGCCACGTCGTGCTGCTAAATATTGCTGACCACTTTTTCTTTTATGGCTTTCATGTCACTTAGCTATTGAGAGTAAGATGGATTTGCGCGGAGCCCTCACCGCGCTGCACTTCTCCCCCTCCCTCTTCAGGTCTGCGTGGGGCGGCCATTGGCGGCGGACTGTCACGTGACCGTGGGGGCGTGCCAATGTGCTCCCTCACGGGTGTCAAGCCCCTGTCAGAGTGTGCGGTCACGATCGTGAAACATCGCGATGCAAAAAGCGACCTTCTACGACAGCTCGGCGATCTACGGTGGCTACCCCTACCAAGCAGCCAATGGGTTCGCTTACAATGCCAGTCAGCAGCCATACGGCGCGCCGCCTGCGGCTTTGGGCACCGATGGCGTTGAGTACCACCGACCCGCCTGCTCCCTCCAGTCCCCCGCCAGTGCTGGGGGTCACCCCAAAGCTCACGAGCTGAGTGAAGCGTGTCTGCGCACCTTGAGTGGCCCTCCTAGCCAGCCCCCAGGCTTGGGTGATCCGCCTTTGCCTCCACCTCCTCCCCAGGCAGCGCCCCCAGCCCCACAGCCTCCCCAGCCCCCACCACAGCCCCCTGCACCCACTCCTGCAGCTCCTCCACCTCCCTCTTCTGTATCGCCCCCTCAAAGTGCCAACAGCAACCCTACCCCCGCCAACACAGCCAAGAGCCCCCTGCTCAACTCTCCCACAGTGGGCAAACAAATCTTTCCCTGGATGAAGGAGTCGAGACAGAACACTAAGCAGAAAACCAGCGGCTCCAGCTCAGGTAAATGGGTGCCTTCTGGAGGCGGGGCCTATGGCCAAGCACTGAGCCTTAAGCCACCTCCAGCCAGTACCAGCACCGCCTTGGAACGGTGGAAATGTATCTCCCGCACTCTCCCCCCCCCTCAACACACAGGCAAGGAGAAAAGTGTTTCCAGAATCTTTGCTGATAAGGTTTCTGTGGCAAGGATCCCCCAGACATAAACCTAACCAAAGTCCATCTGGACTTCTCTAGGGCAGTGTGAGCCTGGCAAAGTTGGAATCTCTCCTTGTTCCACTGTTGGGAGTTGAGACCTCTAGGGAGAACCATCTGGAGGGCCTCTGTCTCTCTAGGCAAAAGCTGCTCTTTTCTAAGCAAACAGTGGCATCCTCCCGTACAGAGATGTGGCAGAATAAAAGCAGGCCTAATCATCACCCAAGTCAGAATCGATGCTTTGTCTATAATCAGAGCCGAGTTTGCTGCAGCAGATGGAGTGGTTGCCTTAGCTCTGGGCAGGCCTTGCTCAGTCTCAGTACAAAGAAGGAAGCAGCCGGGGGAGGGGATTCAGCTTCTCATCCTAATGAGAACCACCTGGGGCTTTGGGAACTGGACTCAGCCTCAAGGCCCTGGGCTTCCTAGTCCTTTGGTTACCTTGGCACCTCCCTCTCCAGTTTCCATCGCTCTCCCCTGAGCCTGAATGTCTGGGACATCCAGAGCCGGTATTTGGGGAGCCAAGGAAGACAGGAGGCACCAACGTGATGGGCCAAATTGAAAGGCCTGCTTCATGACATCAAGAGCCCTAATAACCAGTACTCCTCAAGGGCTTCTCTCCCAGGACTAGAGAGCTTCAGTGAGCTTTGGTCGCCTTTGGTCAGAGAAGGCCTTTCAGTTTGACCTTAGGGATGGTAGATTCTAAAACTGGTTAGTTAAAGCTAATGGCTGATCACTCAGTCACACAGGGAGGATGAAAGGCCTTCATGCATACACTAGGTCTCTCACATTTCAGCAACTGAAGGAACTAAGATAGTGACACCTGCCCACAGGAAGCTTATTGTCGGATGGGCCAGTATATCAGCTAAACAAGCAAAAGGTTAGGGAGGAAGTGCAGGCCAGAAAGGCAAGCTGGAGGCTCTGACACTCTGCCCTCCCCTTGAAGCCCAGGATTCGCTAGCTCCTTAGGCTCCTTAGCGGAAGGAAAGGCAGGCTCACTGGGCTGTTTCTGCACACCAAGGGTCCTGCTTCTCTCTGGTGGAGGACAGCGGCTTTAGTGGGGTGAAGAAAGGAAGGGCTAGGCTAGGGCTGGGGAGCTGGGCGGGGTTGCCAGCAGCCCGTGACACCACTCTTCCTTTCTGTGTCCCCCGCAGGGGAGAGCTGCGCAGGTGACAAAAGCCCGCCTGGGCAAGCTTCGTCCAAGCGCGCGCGCACGGCGTACACGAGCGCGCAGCTGGTTGAGCTGGAGAAGGAGTTCCACTTCAACCGCTACCTTTGCCGGCCGCGCAGAGTGGAAATGGCCAACCTGCTGAACCTCACCGAGCGCCAGATCAAGATCTGGTTCCAGAACCGCCGAATGAAGTACAAGAAGGACCAGAAGGGCAAGGGCATGCTGACCTCGTCTGGGGGCCAGTCCCCAAGTCGCAGTCCCGTGCCTCCCGGTGCAGGAGGTTATCTGAACTCTATGCATTCGCTGGTCAACAGTGTCCCTTATGAGCCCCAGTCACCCCCTCCCTTCTCCAAGCCCCCCCAAGGCGCCTATGGGTTGCCTCCTGCCTCCTACCCTGCTCCCCTGCCCAACTGCGCTCCCCCTCCTCCCCCACAGAAGCGCTACGCAGCGGCGGGGTCAGGCGCAGGGGGCACCCCTGACTATGACCCGCATGCTCACAGCCTGCAGGGTAACGGCAGCTATGGGACCCCACACTTACAGGGAAGCCCCGTCTTCGTGGGGGGCAGCTATGTGGAGCCCATGAGCAACTCCGGGCCAGCACTCTTTGGCCTAACCCACCTCCCCCACACCACCTCTGCTGCCATGGACTATGGGGGCACTGGGCCGCTGGGCAGCGGTCACCACCATGGGCCGGGGCCTGGGGAGCCGCACCCCACCTACACGGACCTTACTGCCCACCATCCTTCTCAGGGAAGAATTCAGGAAGCGCCCAAACTCACCCACCTGTGATGATGGGCTCGGGCTGCGTGCCAGGAGAGTTGCCCTCCCCACCTTCTTTGGTTCTTTTCCTTTTTAAAATTTTGTTTTATGTTCTTCCTGTCTCTCCCTTTTCTTCTCTGCACCCCTCCCTCATTTTGTTTTCTTTGGTAATGCGTTTTTATGGTTTATGTGACTGACGTAGCAATCTTGGTTGCTGGAAAGGCTGTATCAGTAGTGATTTACATCCCCCACCGCCCAGCCCCGGGCTCTGGCTCTACACCCTTAACCTTCTCTACTCTCTGATAAGAAACAGGGTATATGAACAAACTTGCTAGTTGAGTTTTCAATGTGAATTTGTTTGTACGTTATGGCTCCCGAGAGGAAGCAATTACGTTTATTTTTTTTAAGTTTTAGTTTTTAAAATTGCACTTCTTGTAATGAGCGAGAAAAAGAAATCAAAGGCGCTTTGAAACAGGGACTCCCTGTGCAAAGATGACTAAGTGTACGTCTTTCCGTGTGTGTATGCTTGTGAACAGTCAGATTTATTTATATTTTTTGCAAGCATTGAATAGTCTAAGTTTTAAATATTATTTATCCCCATCCGTTCGTATTTATATTAAAAAAAATTCTGTACCCTGATTGTTCAGAAGGTTTATTGAGCCTTTTGTTCAATGGTGTATTGGCATACATATAAAATTTATTTGAAAGGGAAATAAAATTCCTTTATAAAAACCGTAGCGATGCAATAAGAACAGAGAAGACCCAGCGTTTGAAACCAGTGGTTTAGATTTGAGACATCCGGCAGAACTGAACGCTAAAAATGCTAGGTTTGTTTTGAGAGTTTTACATTCCTTGCTGCTCACATTCTGAGAAACAAAACAAAATAAAAAATAAAGTTTTTATTCTGATTAAGATCCGTGTCAAAGGGGGTTCTTTGGCTGAAGACGGGGCTCGGTGTCGAGTACAGGCCGAGTTCAGCGGCTACCGCAGCACCGCGACTCCGGCGTGCGGCCTGGCCCGGCGTGTGTCGTCTGGAAGCTCAGCGAGTTCCGGAGAAAGAGGCCGCGTTTTCTGGAGGCTGCCTCAGCTCGGGAAATGCAGTGCTCCGGGTCCGCTGGGCTGCCTGGTTCCCAGCTGCCGCCCAAGCAGGCGAAGGGCGCCTGACTGCGAAGTGCGGGGGGGACGGCTTGGAAGAAACAAAGGAAGCCGGCCGGAGGCGCGGCGGGGGGCGCACAGGTGCGGGGCGACGCGCCCGAGAACCCGGAGCTCTTCTCCACTCCCCTGCACCGAAAGCCCAGCCGCCAAAGCCTCATCCTTGGGAATCACACTGGTCTTGAGCTCTTCCTATAAACTATCGCATTCCAGGTCTCCACTGAGGATGCTTTGTGGTTCATTATCGCTCCTGGAGAAGGAAGAGAGAGAAAAAAATTCTCTCCAAAGAGACCGGTGCTCCCTCGGGTCTCCGGCAAAAGAGCTGAGCTCCAGAGAGTCTCTAGGCCTTCCTTGGACTGGAAGAGATTCCTTCCGTGAATCTCAGCATCAACTTCCTCCCGGAATTCAGCATTTGCCATTCTGTGGATTTATTTCCTCTCTTTTTATGGCCCCAGGGGGAGGAGGAGAGAGAAAGGAGATTGGTATCTTTCTAATAAAAATGCAATTGTACAAGTGCTTCTTTCATTTGCTGCTACACAAGTTTAATATCACATTTCCACGTTTGGATTTAAGATAGGATGCAGTCTGACTGGCTGGCAGAGTCAAAGGCAGACACAGGAAAAGGAAAATATTTCCATCTTCAAGGTAAAGGATTATCAATTCAAGAACCAAATTCAGAAAATACAAGCCTCAGAGAATGCACCTCATTATCAAAACTGGAGGTGAAAGGCCTGTGTCTGAGAATTGGGAGGATCTGAGTCCCCATCCTCCTTGGATTGTATCTTTCAGAGGCAGAAGAAGTGGGAAATGTCGCCATTTTGTTTGCAACCTCAAATATCTAACATCATGGCCTCTACCCACCCACAACCCCAGCACCCCACGAAAATCCTTAGAAGACAGCACTGGAGTCATTTCTGTGGAGCCTCAGAGAGCAGCTAGGGTCTCTTTTCACGTTTTAGGAAAAAGAAAAATCTCAGAGGATACAAAACCTGGCCGCTATAGAAAGCTGCTGGTCTCACGCTGCAGGAGCTTCCCCCACATCCATCCTCCAGAGCTTGATTCACGGTTTCTTTTTAAATATTTTGGTCTGTTGGGAAGTGGACTTGGTCCCCTCACCCCAACCTCATTACCGAAATAACATGTAGACATCAGAAACGCAGAGGCTGGAAAACCAGTCTTGGTGAGGGCTGTTGATGCCAGGCAGATATAAACCTTTCAGAAACATGCAGAAAATTACCTGGGAAAATAAGGGCATCAAGGGGAAGAGGCGTATGTGGGGTCTCCACCTGAAAATCTTTGAGATGTCAGCACTTGAACCCAACTCCTAAAACCTTCCCTTTAAGGCAAGAATGATTTTGGGGGGTCTTCCTTCTTCCCTCAGGGCAGAGATTGTACAAGGAAATTCTAATACTATTTCCCATAGCTTGCCAGTCAAGGCATTCATTTTGGCTTTCAAAGAAAAAAAATACATCTAGCCTTCAGCTTCCTGGATATTAAAAAGAAATCTTTATTAAAATACCTTCAGAGTTAAGGTAATGGATTGGGGGAAGATCTGAACTTTGGACTGTCTCGGAAAAGGCTATTCTTCCAGATGGCTTTTGAATTAAGGCAGCTGAGAGAAGCAAAATGCTCTCACCCACGCAGCCTGACAAAGCCCTCATGGTATTGGGCAGCCAGGCTATCTAACTTTCCTTCCCTGGCCCTCCACACTGTTCTGGTAAAAGCAAATGTCCAAAACCACCCCCCAAATCTGCAAAGCACCTTAGAATCCTCTCTCCTACCCCAAAGCAATCTTTAAAAAGACAAAATCTCCTTGTTTACTTGCGTTTCCTGCTCTCCTCTTTGCTCGGCCACATTTGAGCTTGGAAAAAGCTTGAAGCTGAGATGTGTTCTTAAGGGCCAGAAGCTGTCAAGGCTTTGGGTGAGCAAGATTGATCGCACCCAGACTTCCTTCAGAGCTTTGTTTGGAGTAAAAGCAAGAAAACTGGAAAACCTTACATTTTCCAAACTAGCATCTCTATCTGCAAGGCAATGCTCTGAGCTGGTCAAGGTTGGAGATCACTTTATAGCTCATTTGCAACCCAAATCCCTTAGATGCTGGCCTCAGAGATGGAGTTCTGCCCTTGTTCCTTGGTCAGCCTTTCTCATTTTCTGCATAGAATTTTCTCCCCCACCAACCTCTCTCTCCTTGGCCATCAGAATGATTTATTTTCCTGCCACTGATGCCTGCCGGCCTGGGGCACTCTGATCACTTGGTCCATTTCAAAGGAAGAAAAAAAGAAGGAAAAAAAAAACTGAATTGCCTCCCCATCCTTAGGGTTTGTGGGAGAGAAGATACCTTCATCAGATATCTCTCTCTCTCTCTCTCTCTCTCTCTCTCTCTCTCTCTCTCTCTCTCTCTCTCTCCCTCCCTCTCCTTCTCTCTCTTTTCTAGTTTTGGTGATTTTTTTTCTTTTAAGTTCTTGCTTGGTTCCAAAAGGTGTTATTTTTTGAATCCTTCAGCACTGTCCAGCACTCACTCTGAAGTCCTGTCTCAAAACTGGAGGAAAGAGAATGAAGGAAAAGTTGAAGCGATGTAACTCCTCCTTGAGTCGCCCTCTCCTCCGCAGTGCTGTTTCCCACAACAGAACCAGGGTGCAAATCTCCCTGGTGCCCAAGAACAGGAAGGTGTGGGAGGCAATTCAGGCTGCCAAGAAAAGCTCGCTGCTTCAGAACCAACCAGTCCTCAACCAGAGCGACAAGTACTCGAAGAAGAGTAAGAGGGAAAGGGAGCGAGGAACAAGAGTCCTCTCCCTCCCTGCTGATAAGTTCCAGCAGTCTTCCTGGAAATCCGAAATACTCACCGCACCCGAGCCCTAAGGGTATGAAACCCAGAGTGCCAAGAGCCGCACGAGCCTGCTCGGGGCATTTCTTTGGCTGGCCGCCGCCCAGGCTACGGGGATTTGGACACAAGGACCTGGGGCTGCTGTCTCTCTTGGCACATGCCACTCCTGGAAGTTGATGGCGTAGGAAGATCGGCAAGCTTCGAGAGCAGCCTCTCTTTTTCAGCTGCCCGCAGGAGCCAGATGCAAAGCTGCCGTGGAAAAGCCAGCTAACAATGGGCCGGGGGCGCAGATCCCAGGCTGGACATTGAGAGGAGGCGAGGGCTGCGAGGGAGAAGAGGCAGACAGGGTAGAGTGGGATGGACGGAGAGAGGAAAAAGTGGAAAAGAGAAAGGAAAGGAGAGGAGAGGGAGGGAAGAAAGAGGAAGAGAGAAAGAGAGGAGAGAGAGAGAGAGAGAGAGAGAGAGAGAGAGAGAGAGAGAGAGA
>JAQHUG010000128.1:2759593-2783973 GCA_028555095.1 Dicrostonyx torquatus | reverse complement strand
CTCTCCCTCTCCCTCTCCCTCTGCTCTTTTCTCTTGCCTTAGCAGAACTTATGTGGCTGGGATGCAAGGCCCTGGGGTGTCAAAACTTTGAAGATTAATGGATTACTTTGTTAATGACTGCAGGCGTCAGGCTGAGGTGCTTAAATGATTTGTGAGGTGCGAGGCGTCTTCCCGACAGTCCCAAACAATGCACGGAGTGTGCGGGGGAGGCAGAGGGCAGCCGCTGGCGGGACAGGCAGCAGGGCTCACACGCACACACTCACACACACTCCAGGGAGCACGCTAGATCTTGCAGATCAGGAGGCGAACAGCCACTCTCGCCCCCACGCACTCCGGGGCATTCCCATCCACACCCACATATATGTATTTTTGCTCTGAAAAAAGTGTAAATAAAGCCTCGATGGCCCCCAATGAGGCGTTCCTTTCTGACTTTTTTGGATCAATCAAACAGACAGTGGCTTCTTTTGATTAAAGCCCAAATTGTCATTGGGCAGAAGCAATCATGTGACAGCCAATTCGGTCCAATTTCAACCTTGTCTCCATGAATTCAATAGTTTAATAGTAGCGCGGTCCCCATACGGCTGTAATCAGTGAATTAGAAAAAAAACACCCCAGCAGCGATCTTCTATGATAGATTTTTTTTTCCGTCTGCGCTCGCCTTTTTCTTGGGCCTTGCCCCCCCAAAGCCCCTCCAAAAGAGGGAACTTTTTCTCCGAGGGGGCTCCAAGGAGAAGGCCATGAATTACGAATTTGAGCGAGAGATTGGTTTTATCAATAGCCAGCCGTCGCTCGCTGAGTGCCTGACATCTTTTCCCCCTGTCGCTGATACATTTCAAAGTTCATCAATCAAGACCTCGACGCTTTCACACTCGACACTGATTCCTCCTCCTTTTGAGCAGACCATTCCCAGCCTGAACCCGGGCAGTCACCCTCGCCACGGCGCTGGCGGCCGCCCCAAATCGAGCCCCGCGGGCAGTCGCAGCAGTCCGGTGCCCGCCGGCGCCCTGCAGCCGCCAGAGTACCCCTGGATGAAGGAGAAGAAGGCGGCCAAGAAAACCGCGCTGCCGCCCGCCACTGCCGCCTCCACGGGCCCTGCCTGCCTCGGCCACAAAGGTCAGTCCCGAGAGTTGGCCCAACGTCCCGGGGACCCTCGTCCCCCCAGCGGGCTTCCCTGAGAACGGTTATGGGGGAGGGGACCATGGGCTTCTAGGGGAAGAGGGAGAGAGAGAGGTGCCTGGTGGCGGGTACCCTGCCCCTGTGGGCTCAGGAGTGGTTTTGATAGAGGAGAAAATAGATTCTGAGCTCCACAATAAGACATATATATTTTGAGGGGGGGGGACTTTCTCTAACTTGTGTAATGTAGGATGATTTATTTGAGTTGGAACTGACCTCCTCTTGTCTAGTTGTCCTAGAGTTTGGCTTTTTGACAGTAATGAAGAGTGATAGACCGCTCTTGCTCAGCTAAGCAGCTGATGCATTAATTATAAATTGTGTTCTAGCTAATATAAAGTTTGCTCCCGGATGAAGAGGTTGGGGGGGAGCCACAGTCAGGATTTGCTGGAGGTGGAAGAGATTGGGCTTCTCCGGGCTGGGCGCCCAGGAAAGGCAGGCAGCACAATAGCTGCACTGCATCCAGGGGCGGCCATTTTGTTGCAGTTGCTCTTTCCTGCTGTATTTATTCTCCAGTGGAATAACCCTGCTCAGACCCCTCCACCTTCAACTGTACGTGTATCTCTTGTTGGTTTCCTTTCCCGCAGAATCCCTGGAAATAGCTGATGGCAGCGGCGGGGGATCCAGGCGCCTGAGAACTGCGTACACCAACACTCAGCTTTTGGAGCTGGAAAAGGAATTTCATTTCAACAAGTACCTTTGCAGACCCCGAAGGGTGGAAATCGCCGCGCTGCTGGATTTGACTGAGAGACAAGTGAAAGTGTGGTTTCAGAACCGGAGGATGAAACACAAGAGGCAGACTCAGTGCAAGGAGAACCAAAACAGCGAAGGGAAATTTAAAAGCCTGGAGGACTCAGAGAAAGTGGAGGAGGATGAGGAAGAGAAGTCACTCTTTGAACAAGCCCTGAGCGTCTCCGGGGCCCTTCTGGAGAGGGAAGGTTACACTTTTCAGCAAAATGCGCTCTCTCAACAGCAGGCTCCCAATGGACACAATGGCGATTCCCAAACTTTCCCAGTTTCGCCTTTAACCAGCAATGAGAAAAATTTGAAACATTTTCAGCATCAGTCACCCACTGTTCCTAACTGCTTGTCAACAATGGGCCAGAACTGTGGAGCTGGCCTAAACAATGACAGTCCCGAGGCCCTCGAGGTCCCCTCTTTGCAGGACTTTAATGTTTTCTCTACAGATTCCTGCCTGCAGCTTTCAGATGCACTGTCGCCCAGCTTGCCAGGTTCCCTGGACAGTCCCGTAGATATTTCAGCTGACAGCTTTGACTTTTTTACAGACACACTCACCACAATCGATCTACAGCATCTGAACTACTAGGAACATTAAAGCAAAACAAAGCATCCCCCAACACAAAACCCCTTTGACCAGGTGGTTTTGCCTTCTTTTATTCCGGGAGTTTATTTTTGTTTTATTTTCTTCTTGACCTCCCCTCTACTTTCTTAAATGTTGAGGATTTTCTGTTTAATGTTCTCCCCTGACTCAGTTTTAAAGCCATCTCTTACAAATTATGTTGGAGTTTTAGTTGTTTTACACCGAACCCAACAAGCTTCTATGTGATTTTCCTGAGAACAAAACATGAGGCCTGCAAGAAAGTGACCATAAATTGTCTTGCCACTTTCTTTTTATTTTTGTATCACATTCGGATGCATTGTCATGCGTATTTTTGGTAGAATAAATTCTTCTTTGCTATAAATAGCTTTCTTATTTTTCTTCCCCTCTATCTCGAGGCTTATACTGATTCTGTTTTACTTCTTTTAGCCTAATATAGTAAATAAAAGTCTGGTCAGTTTGCCTTTTTCAATTTTAATATATTTTTTTATTAGGGTGGCATGTTCAAAGTCTGCAATAGACAGCAACAAAGAAGAAAGCCAGAAAGTAGCCAGGGCTTCTGGCAAGTGTTTTTTTGGCTCCCCCACCCCCCTGCCCCACTAAGGGAATGGATTTGGTTTTCAGTGTTGAGACTCAAACCATAGAGAAATTAGTAGTAGAAACAGGACTGGGCTGCCTGAGTTGGCCCCAGACCAAGCTTTTGAGAAGTGGAGAAAGAAAGTGCCTCCAGAAACTCCCAGATCTAGGATGAGTAAAATGGAGTTCCTTGAACAAGCTACCAGGCTCTAGGTCAATTACCAAGTTATCAAAAGTTCATTTATTTATACACATTTGTTTCAAACATCTACATTCCAACTCCTCCCTTTCCTCTCCCCATTTTCAGTGTGGTTGATTAATCTCCCAGTTGTTGATGGGTTCAGGCAAAACAGACCTAAAAGATAGAGGAAAACAAAATAAAACAAAACAATGGTTACTAGTTGGAAAATGCATGCCAGGCAGGGTTCTTTCCAGTCATCCCAGGATTCTTGTCCCCACCACAAACACACACACACACACACACACACACACACACACACACACACACCCCGATATTTAATTCTTAGATTTGTTTACTTTGCTAATAATAAATCATTAAAGGTTTGAAGTCAAGTTAGCCCATTGTTATTTTAAAACAGAGTTTCTGCACCTTAGAATATTAATTAACCCAGTTTCTTAGACAGAGAAGGAGCACTTTAAATGAAATATTAATAAAATGTGATCTAGGGTGTGTTATTGGGGTGTTCTGGTTTTTTCCCCTCTTATTTTGTCTGCCCCTACTTTTATTTCTTTTTTTCTTTTCTGGGCTCTGTTCTGATGACTTACCATGAGAAACTGCAGCAACACGTGCGTGGGGCCAGCTGATTGATGTTTAAGAACCCAATTCTTAACTGTAAAGGCTTGGGAGTTACAATGAAGCCTCCACCATTCTTCAGGGGTTCACTGCCTACCCTTCCCTCCACCCTCTACTCCCCCAGTTCCTCAGCGGTCTTAGTGTGTGGGAACTGGGTAGGTTCAAGCCCCAGGCTCCGACAGAGCAGAGCAGGGCGTCCTGGCTGTGGCAGGGCTGTGCAGCTCCTGGATGAGATTCGTCCTAAGCTCATAAATCAAACGCTTTCTATGAATGAGAATGTCATCAAAGAGATCAATTGCAGGAACACATGCACAAATAAAAATCCTCTTACGTATTTGCCGGGGATCCCCGTCCGAAAGCATTAAGTTAGAAGGCGTTTAGTCATAATTCATTTTTATTGCTCTTTTAAAACAACAGCTTGGCTGGGCCGCGGATGCCAAGAACAGCTCCGGGCCTCGGTCTGTCTCCTCCTTGCTCATTCTCTTTCCAGTGGAAGAGTCCTGAAAGAGGGACTTGGAGCCAAGCAAGCCGCTTGCAGAGGATTATTTCTCTCATGGCCCAAGCTCGCCTTTCACCCACTCTCCTAGGGGCTATTTAAAGAGATTCCTGCGTGGGTCGCTGGCTTCCTTGCTCAAAAGACCAAAGGTCTTTTACCCTGCTCAATGGCCTTTCCGAATCCTCCCGGGTGGGGGCTGGGAAAGAATGCGGGCTGCAGAAGCCTGCCCAATCCAGGCTGGGGGAAGTTGTCTTGGAGAGCCTCCCTGGGAAAGCATAGGCCCGCAGCCTCCAGAGACCGAGCCCGCAGTTAAAAGGGCAAGGTCTGTGGAAGCCCCGGTGTCTGTGGGCCGGGTTCCAGCGCGGGTATTTTTCTCGACGAAAATACCCTACCTAGATTGCCGAGGAGAACCGAGGTGGAGGGAGAGGGTTGCAAGGAGGGAGAACTAGCACAAGGAGGTCTAGGGCAGCTTTGAGACCAGCCTCCCCGAGCTAGAAGGTTTATGCAAACCCAGAGTGAGAAGGCCCACAGCCGGCTAGGAATGAGGCAAGGAGGAGAAGGGCTGGTCGGCCTTCTGCTGGGAGAACAGCTCACAGACACTCACAGCGCTGAGCCTCTCACTTCCTGTTCCTGACACAGCTGGAGGACTGCCCTCTTAAGAGAACCTCCTCCGGGGGGTCTGCCTTGCTTTCCTCTGGTTTGATTCCACAGGAGCTGAAGCTAAGGGCAGGGGAAACTTTTCAGTCTTTGCTCCCCCTTAACCATGCTTTGGGGTGAGTCAAAGGTCACGGAGAAATACCACTCCACAAATAAGTGGTTGGAAGAAATGTTTGGTTGCTACTGAAAGGGAGAAGGACAAAGGTCTGTTTAGGTTTCCCTGAGGAGGGCCAGGTTTGGGGTGGGTGGGGAAGGCGACTTCAATGTGTGAAGAACAAAGCACAGAAGTCTGAAGTGTGACTTCACATTTAAAAAGTACCTCCCCTGAGCAAAACTTCCTTTTTCTTTAGAGAAGGGAACCCCAAACTCACACATAAATTGCACTGTTAATTTCATGTCTGAATGCAAGGCTAGAAGCATGGTCAGAATAAAACCCGTGCAGAATTGTGTGCAAGGCTTCTTAGGTGACCACTGATTTTCTCCTATTTAAGAATGTGTCCATTCTCATCTGTCTGTCTGTCTGGCCTTTTCTCTCCCCAAGCCCAGGGCTGATATTAAACCTAATAGTAAACAGCAATTACTGACACCATCAGCATCATTGTAGAATGAGGTTGATGGAAAACAGGACCCCTGTCCTGGGATGATGCTCACATTTGCACGTGCCTCTCCGGGGAGTGACCTGAGGGTTCACACAAGCAACTACACAGTCCGTTGGAAAGTGTCCCATCCACTCAGCCATCTGTTCACTGCCCCTCCCACCTGCCAGTCCTCACCATCTCCCCCCCCCACGCACTTCAGCCACGCAATAGGGGCTAACATGCCCCTCCTGAAAGAGAGAAATGTGTCAGGGGAGGTCAGCAGACTTTGTAGGAGCTGGGATCCAGCCCTCTGAGGCCTACGCTAGAGCGTGCAAGCTCCTGGGTCTCTAAGATCGGACAGATGGCCGCTCAGGCTAGACCCTCGTGCCGGCCTCGTCTGCTAGCGTCATCTCTTTCCTTTGCCTTCTACCCTCAAACTCCAGCAGCAGAGTTGATCCGGATCCTGCAGGGTTACCAGGAGCAAAGCTGACAGGGAGGAGAAAGGGGAAGAGATCGCGGGAAGTGGGAGGGCAGAGAAGAGAGCAGGCACCCGGCCTTTCCCAGAGACCTAGGTTCCTAGGGCTACCTCCGCCCCCTCTTACCCCCCCCCCGCCCTCTGGGGTCGAATTACAGAAGCACCCGTTGCCACGCTATTGGCCTGTAGGAGTCAGGGAAGCGGGCTCTGAGACCCTCAGGATGAGGACAGTAGTTTCTTTTCTTTCTTTGGTTCCCCCTGCACGCCCACCCTGGTTCCTCCCAGACAGTTTTCTGCGCACGTCCCCCTACATTCCCTGGCTGGCGAGCCAGTGACGCAGCCTTGCCCTAGGCGCCGCGGTTCCGGGCTCAAGTGTCTGCAGGGGCTGGGTGGTGGCGGCCGTACCGAGCTGGTGGCCTGACGTCTGCTGATTCCTACCCTTCCCACCCCGCTTGCTCCCGGCTCTGCCACGGTCCTTGCGACCATGCAGAGAGCTCTTGTTTACCAATGCCCGCCTCAAGAGAGCCGGGAGGCCTTATCCCCTCTCACCTCTTGCCAGTTCAGCTTTCTGGGCTGGGTGGGGAGAAGGCCGTGGAGGGTCGCCTCCCATCCCCCACATCCTGGAGGCGGAGGCGAGCAGAGTCGGGTACGCGCAGAAGGCAATCTCTACTCCCTTTGGCCCCCGTGCTCCAATTCAGCTCTGGCAGCGGCCGCAGCGACCGCAGCGACCGCCGCGGCCCGGGCTGCCTGGGGGGGCGACCGCGCGTCACCTAGACTGAGGAGCGCCGGGGATTTAAATGCCACTGAAACGGTGATCCATCACCGCGGCAGCCGGTAAACTTTCGCAGGCAGCTCAGTCATTGGCTGACAAAGTCACGTGTCCTTCCCCTTGAGCCCTCCGCCTTCCCGCCCCGCCTCTTGCGCACTGTACATTCATATCATTTTTCTTCTCTGGTCCCATGGAGGAAGTGAGAAAGTTGGCACGGTCACCCAGGGCTTCGCAGGACCCAGTCACTCAGTGACAGATGGACAATGCAAGAATGAGCTCCTTCCTGGAATATCCCATCCTTGGCAGTGGCGACTCCGGGACCTGCTCTGCGCGAACCTACTCCTCTGACCATGGGATTACAACTTTCCAATCCTGCGCGGTCAGTGCCAACAGCTGCGGCGGCGACGACCGCTTCCTAGTGGGCAGGGGGGTGCAGATCAGCTCGCCCCACCATCACCACCACCACCACCACCACCATCACCACCCCCAGCCGGCTACTTACCAGACTTCTGGGAACCTGGGGGTTTCCTACTCTCACTCGAGTTGTGGTTCAAGCTATGGCGCGCAGAACTTCAGTGCGCCTTATGGCCCCTATGGATTAAATCAGGAAGCAGACGTAAGTGGTGGGTACCCCCCGTGCGCTCCCGCTGTTTACTCTGGAAATCTCTCATCTCCCATGGTCCAGCATCACCACCACCACCAGGGCTATGCTGGGGGCACGGTGGGCTCGCCTCAATACATTCACCACTCTTATGGACAAGAGCACCAGAACCTGGCCCTGGCCTCGTATAATAACTCCTTATCCCCTCTCCACGCCAGCCACCAAGAAGCCTGTCGCTCCCCTGCTTCAGAGACACCTTCTCCAGCGCAGACCTTTGACTGGATGAAAGTTAAAAGAAACCCTCCCAAAACAGGTGAGTCCTGCCGGCTAGCAAACAAATGCTTGGTTTTGAAAGGGGCCGGCGGCGCTTAGTTTCCTAGAAAAGTTAATGCCTTTAAAAGCTGGGTTCTTGCTTCTGCCTAGTGTTGGTTGGAGTTGTAGTGTGTGGTATAGGGTTCTCAGGTGTGTTGGGGCAAAGGAGTTTCTGGGCCTGGCTTTATTTGGGGGGGGGCTGAGGTTTAAGTGGTCTAGAAGTAGGAAATGTGTATGTGTGTTGGGGTGGGAGGTGTCGGTGGTGGAGGAGTTCTGTTAATATCTACAGGTTCCATTAATCACGAGCCTGACCACGCTAATGGTTGACATCAGGGTAACACTTACATAGACATCATTCGTCACTGGGGTTTCCCACCCGGATTTGTGCTGAGCAGTTAACCGAATACTGCCCCAAACGTGGGGCAATCGGACAAGGGTTTAAGAATTTTTACCTTTTCTTCTCTTTCTCTGTTTCCCTAGGGAAAGTTGGAGAGTATGGCTATGTGGGTCAGCCCAACGCAGTGCGCACCAACTTCACCACCAAGCAGCTCACGGAGCTGGAGAAGGAGTTCCACTTTAACAAGTACCTGACACGAGCGCGCAGGGTGGAGATAGCCGCATCCCTACAGCTCAATGAGACCCAGGTGAAGATCTGGTTCCAGAATCGCCGCATGAAGCAGAAGAAGCGTGAGAAGGAGGGGCTCCTGCCCATCTCTCCAGCCACTCCTCCTGGCAGCGATGAGAAAGCTGAAGAATCTTCTGAGAAATCCAGCTCCTCACCCTGCGTCCCTTCTCCGGCATCATCTACCTCAGACACCCTGACTACCTCCCACTGAGGCCACATCTGCCCACCTCCGCAATCCAGGCTTCTCCCTGGGCTGGGATTTCTTACCAAAAGCACATTCTTAGCTTATCTTACTTTCTTTACAGTCACTCTCTTCCTTTCCTTTCTGGTCCTATCCAAGGAGCTCCTGGCCAAGATAATGTAGTTCCAGATAATTCTGGAGACTTGGTTGGATGTTAACTCCTTAATTCACATCTGGTGCCCACATCAGTTTCCGGTGGGCCCCAACATTCCTTCCTCGCTGCTGTGAGATTTTTCACACAACCTATGGTTCCTTTCAGATGTCCTCTGGTGGACAGTTTCTTTTGCCAGCAGACATTTGCAGGAGGCAGTCATCTCACCTTTTATCTGCAGATTGCTCTTCTTTTCCTGGCTGTTAAGTAGGACAGGCAGAAAAGAGAGTATCCAAAGGCTCATGCAGAAGAGATGCACTGAGTGTGTTTACACAATTAATTCACCCCTTAACTTAGTCAGTTTCATGCGTGTGAGTTTGCTGGTTCTAAATGCTTTCTCTTGAGAGATTTATCTTTATACAGATTTTCTAGAAACATGTACGTCACTATATTAAACAGGGTGGGCAAACTCTCAAAACTGGTAGTTTATGTGTGATTATGGATGGAAAAAGGCAAAAAAAAGCCTCTCACATTCAAACAGAATCAGATGCCTCAGAAGGTAGCCTAATTTGTTCTTTCAGAGTCAAGAAGGTCCGAGAACCTTTGCTGTGCCACATCTTCCCAAACTACAGATTTCTTCTTGCTTCTCCGGCCACCCTTCATTTAAAAAGTATGCTGGGTCATTTGTAACCTAAAGGTATTCTTTCAATTCCCATTTCTTGCCACAGTTATCTTGGCTGAATGTATTGTGATTTCAGCTGACTGCTAATGTGATGGATGGCACAATGAATGTAGATTTTGTGTGATTCGTGAATAGTCTTCTGCATGTCGCACAATGTTTTGATGTCCCTGAAGTACCACACTGAGTTCTATCAGTTACCTTTTGTGAGCCTATGATAGTCCCCATTTCCTGTACAATCATGAAACAGCTCTGAGATCCTGGAAAGATGCGATCCAGAGCAGAGTTTACGGGTCTTAAGATGTCTGTAATAAAAATATTCAAGTTTCAGGTATGCTTAAGCATCTGTGTATTTGGCTGGGCTACAGTTCATGGTTTACTACAAAGTAAGGGGAAGGATATATGGGAAAGGACAGAAGGGTGGTGTCTTTTTTCAAGAAGTGAGCCTTCATTGTCATGCAGCTTGGAGCTTTCCCAAGAAGCATATTTTCATCCAACTAATGTCTAGTTAATGCACTGACCCTTCTACAATCGCAACGGCTCCTTTATTATAATCAAAGTTGAAAATGGAAAAAAACTAGTGAAGAAATTTGTGAAGGAGATCTATTTTTGAAACAAACATGGCTACTTCCTGGGTCAAGTGCTAACCTTTTCACCTCCAACTGAATGCTGACACATATATAAACAGAGCCCTTTCCAAAGCTGAGTGCTGTCTTCTGGTCAGCCTTTCCTAACGTTGGGGAACATTGGGGAACCGAGAGCAAAGAGGTTCGTTCCCACTTAATCAGCTTCCATAGGAAGCTGTGGTAAGGATCCCCTCTTTCTTTTTTGGATCGTCAGGCAGAGTGTCAATGTTCTGTCTTTTAAGTCAAGCACGATCTGATCTGTTTTCAGTAGAGCCTTGCCTCCCTTCCCCTGTTCTTTCTATCAACACCCATCCTTTCCACCACTTTCTCACGTCTCTGCTTTGCACATCTTTATCCCTTCAGATTAAGTTTTCATGTGCTCGCCACCATGGCTGTAAAGGGTATGCATTTCTAATTCCGTGCCACACAAGTTGGGAAAAAGTTAATACTCTCATCTCTAGACTCAGACTCTTCCAAGTGAGTTCCTGGAAATCAACTCACTCTTTGTATATTCAAGTTGTTTCTGATTGAGGCATGGGTCAAATCTCAGAGGGAGTCAACAAAAGATGGCGTTCCACATGGCTCTTACCTCTTGCCAATTTCCTTTTATTTTTAAAATGTATTTCAGGGTTTAAGCAACAATTTAAAACTTTTGCTGGTGGTGCTGGGGATGGAACTAAGAGTCTTGTACATTCTAGGCAAGTGTTGGACCAATGAGACAACGTCCTCATCCTCAGTTTCCACACATTTTTGGAGGCTTTGGGCCCTAAGAGCAGAGCAGAAAATCTACAGCATCACAAATGCAGGCATATGACTTCCTTCCTTTTCAGAGGGTGTTTTGAAAAGATGGGCTGGAAGAAAACCTTACACAACTTTGGAATCTGCAGGACTTCTAGAACACTTGTGAGATTTCCTGCACATCCCTGTTAAGTGGGGTGGACTTTGTGGGGGCAGTTGTTGCATGCATATCAAGGGCTCTGGGCACCCTCCCTCAGCTGCTGGGTTCTGAGGTTGCCTGAAAGGATTCAAGTGGATGGAGAGCACTTCAAAGACACCACCCTTTTCTTTCATTTCCCGCCTGGCTATACTGTATCTTTTGTTTATTAGTGTAAGGCCACAAAGCAAAACAGATGGCTGGTTTTCAAATACTTTAATGTGTTAAAGTGTCATTTGCATACCACAGTCCAGATTTCAATATCTGAAAGCAGGGTCCGACCTGCTGGAACCCTAGAGATTCCTATCTTCAAGGTGCTTGTTGTAATGTAGCTGAGAGGGAAGAGAAGGATAAATTATGGCTAAACATCCCTAGCCTTTCCTAGGCTGTAGAATAAATCAGCTAACAAGCAATGCATTTAGGAGACATTAATATACCTTTCAACAAGGAAAACATTTGTATCTTTTTAGCTGTCCCAATCGATTAAATCAAAGGCGCTTAACACATTCTATTTCAAGGTCTCTCTTCTTATTTTTTTTCCTTTTCTGGTCTCTGAGGGGCACAGCTAATGCCTTGAAAAATCACAGCAATTGTAATGGAAACAGCCTAAAAAATGGACAACAAAAATTAACATTTTCTTTTATATGTTTAAAAATGAAACAAAGGTCTTAAACAGGGATCCCGGGTAATTGCAAGACAAAATTTGTTTTCAGACGATCTCCTCCCTCATTTCCTCTACCTTCATTAAAAGTACTGGCTAAACCGGGGTGTCCTCAAACTACCCTGGGTTAGGTCTCTGTGACTGTGAAGCCTGCTTTGGCTTCACCTTTGAGAGTTTACTTTTGGAGGCTATTCAGATGCAGCGGTGTTTTCCTCTGGGGCAATCAGATTCAAACCGATCAATATTTACTCAGTCTGAAAGGGTTGTTGAAAAGGCTGCTAACAACAAACTGCTTAGCTGCTCACCCCTGTTTAATCTCAGGTTCACCGAAAGTTCAAGAAGAGATGAATGCAGTGAGGGGGTCACTTTAGAATGAGTCCCAGCAGTTTATCTGAGCTCTCAGCTAAAGGCAACAATTACAGTTCCATCCCTCCTTGGGAAAGGGGCAACCTTCCTATTATTCTTTTGCTAAACAATGTTTACTAGAAACTTAAAACACTTTCCTCTTCCCTTTTAGTTCTTTTTTTTGGGGGGTGGGGGAAGAGAGGTGCTGCCCTCCCACCGCGCCTCCTCTAGTTTTTCTGCCAACCCACTCAGGTTTCAGATTGAATAACTGACACTGAATACTTTCTTAAAATGCTAAATTATTCTGACAGAAGAGTTCCGACTTATTTCAGATGCCGGGAACTAAGAAACGAAACACATGAAACTCGTTGGGTTATTAACGCTAATCTTTGCGAAAGTGTGGGACAAGACTGAATTGAAATAACATTTCTTTTGGGGAACACAGGCAGTCGGAGTCCCAGTATCTGAGATGGCTGTCCAGGAGTGGAGGGCAAATCTGACTTTTGTGGAAGAAAAGCTGGGGCTGGAAAACGAGCTTTAATGATTTACACCCTCCTAGAGCATAAACTACAGAAGGAAGGAGGCCTGTGGGGATTGGTGTGTAGAAGATCCCCGACACTGAACCTAATTGCTACAGCTCTTCAGAGGTCAAAGTTCATGTAATCACTGCATAAATGCATACTAAATAGGGGTTTATTAAGCTTTCTTGATGGCTGAGCATGCCTGTGAAAAATGGCCACTGCTGTTTGTGTTTCTTCCTTAGGAATAATCTTTCTTGAAGAAGGAATTCTAGGTTTTGGGGTCTAATTTACCATTGTGAGAGACAGGTGACCTTTCTGTCATAAAAATTTGAAGTCCGCGAACGCGAATGGGCAGTACCTTTCTCTGCACTGGATGGGATTGCAAAATGCCTCTCATTCCTGGGGAAGCTCAGATGCTTTCACTGCATTGGAGAACACAACTTAGCACGTCCTTGCCAGATAAGCTACGCACTGGACGGCTAACCCTGGGACTCTCATAGATTCGAAGCCTGCGTAATGCCTCCCAGAAGCGCTGCCTTAAAATCCCTTGTGCCATCAATGGCCAGAATTGAGTGAGGCCCATCTAGCTAAACACTCATTTGAAGAATCAGAAAAAGAACCCAGTGATAATTGATTTGAAGGAGAGCCAGTGATCGGTACCTAATTCTCAAATAAAAACCAGGGTAGCTTAGAGCCTAAGTCCAACCCACTTTTAAGTTCTAAAATTCTAATTTTGCTCTTTTTTTCTCCATTCTTTACCCTGTGTGCTTTCTCTCATTTTTGGTTACTGTTTACCCTGGAACCTCTGAGTCTTTGAAACAACCTTTAAATGAAATGTTTTTATCTTCTTGTTTAAGTAGTACAGTGTTGGCCTCTTCCTCTTAAAGGCATATAGTATTAAAGTACACAGAAAGAGCATAAACACACACAATTTGCTTTTAAAACCCAGACTTGAGAAAATATGTGAAATAGTTTTCTCCACCTAAATTGGTCTCCATTAAATTGACAAAGTCTTCACAATCTAAGGAGCTTCAAAATGTAAGTAACGTTCCAGGAACCTTGAGTCCTTTATTGTTTGCTTGCTTTTTTTGTTTGTTTGTTTGTTTTGCTTTGTTTTTTTTCTTGTTGGGTTTGCCTCTTGACTTGTTCTGACCGGCATTTCTTAATTTATCCATGACACACTCATGTTCTTAAGATGCCCAAACTCCAAACCTGAAACATTAACATAGATTCATGGAAGAACACTTTCCACTTTCTCCTCCTGCATCCCCATGGGGGTCCACTAATCTGAGCCGAACCTGTTGCCAGGAAGTCAACGTTGAAGAGCTGAACCGGAACCCTCAAAGAGCCAGTGCCCTATTTTTAATATCGTCATTAATTACACCTGGCTTTGGATCTCCGGGCAGCAAACCAAGTATCAGGCAGGCAATTCCGCTGTGTGGGGGCTAGCCCTTAATGGCTTTGCTTTTGTGAGGCGGGGTCTGGGGAGTGGGGGTGGAAGTACTTGACAACCCCGAAGCTCTAATTATCTGGTAATTCCCTTCAGATACTGTGTTTAGAGTTTATTGGAAATACATAAAAAGACCAATGTCTCTTTTTCAACGTTTCCAGGCACAACTAAAACGCTTATCTCCATTTTTTTCAAAACTTTGAGTTATTCCGATTAAAAACGTCCTGCAAAAAGATTCAATCACAAAGCTAATCTATGGGAATCAGGTCTTGGGCTTTCTCTTTAGAAGTGTGCGGTTAATGGCTTAGGGAAAAAGTTTGCAACTGCTTGCAACACAAGATGAAAAAGGTGAACCTTTTTCTTTTCAAACTGGGATATTTTTAGCTGTGTTGGACCTTTTACAAACTATGGCTCGCATCTTGGTAAAGGAAGAATCATCGCTCACCACAAGGAGACCGGTTTAGAGCGGGGCGGGGGGGGGGGGCGCGGGAGGACTCTACTCCTCCACCTCTCCCGCGATCTCGCAGAATGGCATGGGTGCTGCTTTGGTCAAGTTTGAAAGGGGACTTTGCATTTTGAGCAGCAAATGGGATCTGTCCTTCAGGGACAGCTGTGTCAGTCTGTGCCACACTTCCCAGCTGGGAGACCCCTCCCCGGACTGGGGCTTGGCGGTGCTGAGGGTACCTGCAGCCTGCTGGAGGGTCCTGAGAGCCGCTGCTTTCCTCACTAGCCTCCAAATTCTGCCTCGCTCTCTGAGAGGAGAACAGTGTGCCCTCGATCCATGCCTTTGCTATCTCACTTGGGAGTCAATGGAAAGGGAGTTGGGAACACATTTTCCCATCTTCCGTGGCTACAAAAATCCCCAAGTCTGTCTCAAGGAAGAAGAAAGACTCTGTGTTCTTTTCTCGCCAGCACAGCCCTGCTTCCAGATGCTGCTGAGGGTGTCTCTTTCTTGGCCTCTGTGGGATCTGAGGAGTTTGGAACCAAGACACAGGAGGAAAAAAGACCTAGCAGTTCAGCTCCTCAGGAGTAACCAGACCCAAGGTCCAGAAAGCTAGCTAGCTACCTTCATCAGTCCATCTTTTTAAGACTTGAAGGAGGGGCAGCTTGTCTCTCAGCTCCACCGCAAGAAACTTGAGAATGAGCTTCATTTTGTAACTTCACTCTTCTAGTTCAGTCTTACAAGGTAAGGACAAGGATGAGAGGAGATGGGTAAAAAGTTACAAACATTAGGTTCCCCCCCCCTACACCAATAGTCTCCAGTACATCAGACTGGCCTGAACTCATCTTGAATTTCTGATCCTCCATCCTCCACCTCCACAGTGCACCACCACACCCCATCTCCGAGGGCTTCCTGTGTGCTTAGGGAATGCTCCACTGACTGAGCTACGACTTCAGCTCCTAAACTCAGGAGATGCTGAAAAGCAGCCCTAGGCTCCTGCTTCCACAGTGGAATCAGACTCCACCATAGAACTTTCCCTCAAGCTTGCCCAGTTCTATTTGCCATCCGTTTTGCTAAACCCCTCCTATGAATGTGTGTGTGTGTGTGTGTGCATGTGTGCATATGTGTGTGTGTGTGTGTGTGTGTGTGTGTGTGTGTGTGTGTAAACTCCTAACTGGAATGTCAACTAGGCTATCCCATACTGTCAGTCTTGACTCTCCACCTGCATCTCAAGCTTCTTGAGGGCACAGCTCCTGACTTCTGGTGACTTGGAGCATCATCAGTTCTTCGTAGTCAAAAGAACTCTGGGTTATGGGGCTGGAGAGATGACTCAGCAGTCAAGAGCCTTGGCTGCTCTTCTAGAGGACCCTGGTTCAGTTCCCAGTGCTCACATGGTCTGTCTGTAACTCTAGTTCCAGAGTTCCTACATCTTCACACAGGCACACATGCAGACGAAACAATAAGAATAAACAAATTGCTGAATGATGCAACACTCAGAAGGCAGAGGCAGGTGGATCTCTGTGAGTTCGAGGCCAGCCTGGTCAGCAGAGTGAGTTCCAGGACAGGCTTTAAAGCTACCGAGAGACCCTGTCTCGACACCCCCGCCTCCACCCTGCCAAAATAAAAAGTCTTGGGTATAATGTGATTCAAGTATGCATTATAGTCATCAATTTGGGGTAAACAGCAAGCCCAACACATCAGACGTTCACCATCTCTGTTGCATTTTCAAATTCCTAGTATGGAATATATAAGGCATTATCATTAATCGTATAGGCAGCAGCTGTAGAATCCCAGAATTTATTCCAGAATATCAGAATATCATTGCTCCTTTCCCTTCCTTACTTTCTTTTTTCCTTCCTCCCTCCCTCCTTTCCTCCTTTCCTCCCTCCCTCCCTCCCTCCCTCCCTTCCTTCCTTCCTTTCTTTCTTCTTTTCTTTTCTTTTAACTTTGGAGCCTGTCCTGGAACTAGCTCTGTACACCAGGTTGGCCTTGAACTCACAGAGATCCGCCTTCCTCTGCCTCCTGAGTGCTGGGATTAAAGGAGTATAACCAACAGTTCCACACTTAGTTTCTGTGAGATCAAGATTTCAATTCTACTTATGAAGATACTTATGCATACAAACCTGTTTTCTTTTTCTAAGTATAAACTTAGAGAAGCTTGACGGAGGTGATTCACGCCTTTAATCCCAGCACTCGGGAGGCAGAGGCAGGTGGATCTCTGTGAGTTTGAGGCCAGTCTGGCCCACAAGAGCTAGTTCCAGGACAGGTACCAAAGCTACACAGAGAAACCCTGTCTTGAAAAACAAAACAAAACAATATAAACTTAGAGATAAGAGATGGGAATTGTACCGAAGCCCCCCCACACGTGCCCTTTCACTGAGCTTTTTGCTCTGCCTCTCAGGTTCTTAAATTATAAAATGACTATTTTTGTTAATGTTTAAGTTGTTCTACCCAATTTATGTGGCTTTTCAATTTCCTGAAATTTTGAGTCAGAATTGTTCTGAGCCAAGCCCTGTGACAAGTACAAACTCATATAATCCTTACATAGCCCCAAGAAGAAGAAGCTATTTTTGTTACCTTGATTTTGCAGATAAGAAAAAGGAGTGGTCCAGGCTGTTAAGTAACTCATCTATGGAATCCAGAGCGCAAACTCCACGCACTTCGCTGTCTGCACCCCAGCCTGGCTGCTAAAGCTGTCTTTAAAAGTGAAGCCATTGAGGCTCAGAACATGCTAGCAGCAAGAATGTAGTAAAAATATTTACTCATATCTCAAATATACCTTTAAGCCTGTAGTAAAACAACAATTGAAAATGAATCAAGGCTGAACACATGACTCCCCTGTGCAGCCAATGACCTAAGTCTAGATACCTGGACCTGTGTAAAAGCCAGATGTGCTGGTACAGGCCTGTAACCCCAATACTTGTAGGGTGAGATGGAAGGCAGAGACAAGAGACTATTCCAGTAGCTTTGGGCAAACTGGCTTAGGAGTACAGTGACAAATGACTGAAGAGGTCCCGCTTCAGAACAAAATGCTGCGCACTACATCAGAAGTTGCCCTCTAACTTCCTCACCTGACCATGCACAGAGGCACACTTACACACAAACATGTACACATGCACACGCGTGCGCATGCGCGCGCGCGCACACACACACACACACACACACACACACAAATAAATACTTTAAAAATTAATTGCATGGCCGGGCGGTGGTGGCGCATGCCTTTAATCCCAGCACTCAGGAGGCAGAGGCAGGCAGATCTCTGTGAGTTCGAGACCAGCCTGGTCTACAAGAGCTAGTTCCAGGACAGGCTCCAAAGCTACAGAGAAACCCGGTCTCGAAAAACAAAAAACAAAAAAAAAAAATTAATTGCATGCTGGATATAATAACATTAATAATTACCACAGTTAGCATAGCAATTGCAATAGTAACTAAATATTAAAGGTTTTATATATATTGTATGTACAATATATAGAATATATATTAAAGTTTATATATGTAATAACTAAAAGTTATTAAGGAAAAACAGATACTAATAATCAGGTTTGGCCAGACATTTTCTCCTAGCTTACAAGAAACTAGCCAATTTACTTCATTTCTTCCATTTCAGAGTTTCAAAATTCACTTCTGTGCATGTGTATGTGTGGTGTACGATGTGTGCACATGTGTGTGTTCAGGTGCACACACCTGTGCATGTGCGTGTGGAGGCCAGAGGTGGATTTCAGTCTTCTTGCTCTAATGCTCTCCATCCTGTCTTCTGAGGTGGTGTCTCTTACTGAGCTTGGAGCTCATGCTTTTGGCTGCATCAGGGAGCCCCGGAAGACCTGTCTTTTCCTACCTGCCTCACAGGGATGCGTTGCCATATCTGGCGTCTATGTATTTCTGGGGATTTGAACTCAGGTACTCACTTTATCCACTAAGCCATCTTCTAGCTCTAGTTCAGAATCCTCCCCATTCCCCTGCCCCCCAGACAGGGTTTCTCTGTGTAGTCCTGGTCATCCTGGAACTGTCTCTGTAGACTAGACTGGCCTTGGACTCAGAGATTCACCGACCTATTTCAGAATTTTTAAAAACAGATTTTTCTAGATGAGGCAGGACAAACAACATCATGAGAGTCAAGCTCCTTAATCACCATGCCCAAGTTATTTATACCGGATGCCAGCTCCTTGGTTCCCATTTAATTCAGGTACCATGGAAGCTGAGGGTATTCTGCATCCATTGGGAGAGAGTTGGGCTGAGAAATTGTGCAAAGTCAGTAAAAGGTAGTTCAGGGCAGTGTCCCTAGCTGTGTTAGACTTAGGGGAGAACGAAATAGGAACATTGCCTTCCAGAAATAATGCTGCTAGCTGCTAAAGCAATGAGGACCTCCCACTAAGCTCACTGTATTGGGAACCATTCTGAAGCAAGAATGCTACTTGGTGCTAAACTTTTGTTATCCTAGATTTGACAACATCGGCTGGAATTCTAACAACTAAAGAGAAAGCAAAACCAAAGTATAATTTTTAAAGATCTGGATAAAAAGTCATGTTCCATGCGCGTATCCTGATGCAAAAGTATCTTTCTGCTGAGTGTTGACCGGGTTTGGTTTCATTCATGAAAATGTACCTGTCCTCTCCTGTAAGTTATCAAGGCCGTCCTGGCAAGGCTTGTCACCACCTGGCCCCTCTGTGTGACTGAAGATAAAAGGAAGGGTCCCAGCTGCCACCACCACCTCTTTTGGTTCGTGGCTAGAGGAGACAAGCTTGTCATGTGCTAAACAATAAAAGATTGTTATTTTCCTCCGGTTGCTTCCCATCTTTGGCCAAAAGTTGGGAAATCCATCTTTTTCCATTCTTAGCCTTTTAGACTGTCAGACGCCTTCAGGCTGAACTTACAGGTTCTGTAAAACCTTCTGTGGCTCTCAGGTGACTGAGTCCTTGCTCTGCTCTCCTTCAGCACGTTCCTCTTCTCATTGTTGGATTTGTTTGTTTTTGTTTTTCGAGACAGGCTTTCTCTGTGGAGCTTTGGAGACTGTCCTGGAACTTGCTCTGTAGACTAGGCTGACCTCGAACTCACAGAGATCTGCCTCTTTGCCTCCTGAGTACTAGGATTGAAGGCATGTGCCACCACCACTTGGTGATTCTTACTTTTGTTTTAAATATATTTATTTTTTAGTTATCTTATTTATGTTATGGTTTTGGTTTGTCTATTCATTATTCATCTATCTATCTATCTATCTATCTATCTATCTATCTATCTATCTATCTATCTATCTATTTTTGAGTTTATGTGCACCATGAGCTTGTGTGCAGGGGCCCTAGGAGGCCAGCTCCCCTGGAACTGTAGTTGCAGGTGGCTATGAACTGCCATCTGGGTGCCAAACTTGGACCCCCTGCAAGAACATTAAGCTCTCTTAATTGATGAGCTATCACTCCAGTCCATGGTGACTTTTATTTATTTATTTGTCTATTTATTTTTTGCAGACAGGGTTTCACTGTGTAGCTCTGGATGACTGTTCTTGATAAACTGACCAGCACAGGATACAATCATGTTAGCCCGCCCCAGCTTCTCTCTACCACTACCCTGGCACACGGTGAGACCTTGGCAGTATAAGAAGACTTTGGGTCTTTTCCATAGCATTCCAATGTGGTTCATGACACCCTTCCCTCCCAAGGCTACATTTTTTTTCCTCCGTGTTTCTGAAATACTTTCTCATTGTTTACTAAAATTGAAGTTCAAAATTAGGTAACTTAAAGTATAAATTCTCTAAGGAGAATCAATTGTTTTATTTATTTTTTTATTATGTAACAAGGGATAAAGGGCTTAAAATGTGAATGTCACTTGAATTAACATAGAGACTAAAGCTTATTGAAACTAAAGTGTAACCCATCAGTCAATCAAAAAGTGTAAATAACTGATACGAGGGTCCTTTCTGTTTTGACAGGGGGTAGAGGTCAGAGAGAAGTCGGTGTTTGCGCCTTCCCAGGGACAGGAGTTCAAAAGGTCATCTGGGAAGCTACAAAACATAGCAAAAGAGACTTGGGGACGTGGATTTTGTATTTTCTTAATGTCTCATATTTAGAGAGCGGGACTATGACACAGGTGCTTATGCTGTGAAAGCAGTGTTGTGTTGGGGGCTCTTTAGTCCACACACAGTGTTCCATAGGATTTAAGATCTGGAGTGTGTGTGTGTGTGTGTGTGTGTGTGTGTGTGTGTGTGTGCATCTTAACAAGCAGCCTCCTCACAAAGGGATTACATTTCCAGAGGAACTAAAGAAAGGGTTTTGTAATCTAGATTGAATCCTAAAACATCTCAACAGAATCCTCCTGAGCACTTTACTTGATCAGCTAAATGATGCTGGGTATGCCTTAAGCAGGGAATGCTTGAAGATAAAACATACCTTGGTTTTGAGCCAAGAGCCTTAATATGGGGGCACATTCACAAATATATATATATATATATATACATGATAAATGGCTAGTATCAAAGACCTTAGGTTTATCAGATTATTCCCACAGGACTATTTAAATAGCTCAGGGTGCTTCACAAACTTCTGGTTTGTTTTCTTAACCATTTTAGAAGTAGAAACTCAATAGGTGCTAAGGTCTGGAGCTATTCGACTGGTTGAAAGCACGTTACATATCTTGTGCCAAGATATGTAACCAGTTTGCCATTTATTTATTTAGTAATTATTTACATCCCCCTTGAACTAGGAGCAGAGCCCAGGAACCAAATGTCCTAGGTTTTTACTTCTGGCTACATAACTGGCCAGCAGCGGGACATTGTCTCCTTAGAGCCTGGTGAAGCTAGTGGGTCGTGGAGCCCATCCCAAGTCAAATAATTTTCTACAGTTTTATTCAATAGTAACAACTAAAATGTATTTTGCCTAGCAGATCAGTAGCAAAGATTGCACTAGAATGCTCTTCTCTTCCTTCTTCCTCCCTACCCCCTTTCTTTCTCTCTCTCCCCCCTCTCTCCCCCTTCCTCCTTCCCTTCCTCCTTCCCTTCCTTTTCCAGACTAGATCTCTCTACTTAGCCATGGCTGACTGTCCTGGAAATCTCTGTGTAGCCCAGGCTGGCTTTAGACTCACAGATGTTCACCTGCCTCTGCCACCTGAGTGCTAAAATTAAAAGTGAGCACACTACGCCTGACTAAGATGCCCTTAAAAACATAACTTTCTCAGCACCCCAATAGCCTAGGGTGCCCTTAAATTTTGATCCTCCATCCTCTACCACCTGAGCACAGATGTTACAGGCATGCACCACCACGTTGAGTATTAAACCCAGTACTTTTTTATATACTAGGCAAGCACATTACCAATTGAGCTACATTCCAAGTTCAGTATTATACATCTCTTCATATCGCTACAATTCATTAGTATTTATAATTAGCAATAATTGTTTTCTTCTTAAAGACCACTGTGTAGTACTTCATTGTAGAAATAAACTACATATAAGCTACCTGTTTATTGTGATGGCACTTAAAGTGTTTCAATTTTCCCTCCTTCTTTTCCTCCCTGTCTTCTTCCTCCTCTTCCTTGTTCTGTGGTTATGGAGAATAAACTCAGGGCCTTGCCCATGTTAGACAATTGCTTGCTGCCGAGCTATACTTTTAGCTTCTAAGTAAATCAGTTTTTAAAGAGATTTTATTTTTTATTTATAAGTTGTTTGTGTTATATGCATGTTAGCGTAGGTGCCCACAGAGTCTAGAGGCATTGGATCCCTCCCCTCTGTAGTTAGAGTTAGAGGCTGTTGCCAGTTGCCTAGCATGGGTGCTAGGAACTGAACTTGGGTCCTTTACAAGAGCAGTGTGTCCTCATGACCACTGAGCCACTTAAGTAAATATTTTATGACCATTCTTGCTGCTACCCCTTTTCAGAGTCTGTACTGTTGTCTGTGGATCTATTACTAAGTGTGAAATTGCTGTGGCATAGGCTAAGCACAGCGCACTTTCATAGATGCTGCTAAACAGTTTCCAAGACGATCACACTGATTTTTACCTGCATCCTCCCTGTCAGAGTGTTGCGATGACTCCGCCTCCCTGCCAGTGCTTAACGTAGCCAATCCTTAGTCTTTTGGCAGAGTGATTATTTTCATAACTCCCTAATAATAAATCTGCAGTGTCAGGACAGTGCCCCGACACTTTGTTATATGCACTTAGGCTGAAATCATGTGTACAGAACCAACAGTGCCACCCAGAAGTGTGGAGAAGCAGGGACAATCCGCTATCCTTATGCTTCTGGCAGAGGATTCACAAAGCTCTCCACAGGAGCGACTAGTGGTGGGACCGCCTTGTGTTGCCCAAAGGACCCATATTCCTTTCAGTTACTAACTATTTCACTGCAGTGGTGGTGGCAGAGAGGCTTGCTCCTCTAGCTTGAGAGTCTCTTTTTCATTTTAGCATTTATTTTACCCCTACTCCGGAGACGATGTCTCTGGGTGGTTAGTTGGTAAGGACCTTTTCCACTGAGCCTTGTTGAGAAGCAGTCACTTTCATTCACCATCACCCACAGAGGTCAAGGGAACAACATCTACTCAAAAGCTGCAAGATAGTCCTTGGATGAAGTGTGGGTAAAGCTCCATCTCTGGGGGAAAAACATGTCCTTCATTTGCCGAGATAGCTGTTTCTTAGAAACACAATGAGGCCAAATGGTCCATTCAGGATTTAGCTGGTACCCTTGATGTTGACAGCATCAGGTAGGTCTGACCTAGTGGGCCATGGTAGACATGGTAGCAAAACACATGGTAGCAAAAACATTTGCTTATCTAAAAGTATACCCAGGAAAACATAGACAGAGAGCCTCAAGATGTTTGAACTCTGAATTTAGTGAGGGCTTTATGTACCTGAGGATACAACTCATTTTCAGTTATTTCTGCCCACTCCACAAATACATGAATCAGATTAAAGAATAGCTAGAGAGACTTGAATTAAATGCATATTCCCATAATGGTTATTATCTTTTTTCTTGGCCTGACATTATTAAAGCAAGCTGAAATAACAGGAGATAAGTAGCTATTATAAATGAACCACTAAGAGCAACAGCAAGGCAACATCACCATTGATCTCTCATGACTTTTACTTTATAAAAACTAATGTACTGAATTGCTATGGTGTTACCTACTTTAATAATAAATCTGTTGTGTCAGGACAGTGACCTGATGTTTTCTTTTACTTTAATTTATAGCGTATCGATCTAACTCTCAGACTACCTCACCTTATGATATACACGCAACCATTTCTTAGTTGAAAGACAAAAGAAGCCTGGACTAGAACCACCTAGTAGCTCTTTTCTCTTCCTCACTGTACTGAAGATTGAATCTAGGGACTCACACATGATAGGTAGGTATTTTATCACTGGGTTTTAACGTCAAGTCTCTTCTAAGTTTTTAAAAATGGTTTTGGATAGACTTTCACTAAGTTTCCCAGGCTGGCTTTGAATGTGTTAGCATCTATTCTCAGTCTCCTGGGCAGCAGGAATAACAGTCCTGGGCTGTGAGACTCAGATATTTTTTTAATATGGTTTTGAATTTGGGATCTTCTTGTTCCAGCCTTGCAAGGGTTGGGGATTACAGGTGTGTACCACCATGTGTTGTGGAACAATCTTTTTTGCACACTGTGAAGAATTGTCACTTGGATTGGCTTAGTAAAAAGCTGATTGGCCAGTGGCCAGGCAGGAAGTATAGGTGGGACAGCCAGGATGAGAGTGCTGGGAGGAAGAAGAGTAGAGTCAGAGAGTCATCAGTCAAATGCAGAATGGGTTGGATACACAAAATGGCATAGAGATGAAAATCGTGTGGCAGAATGTAGATGAATAGAAATGGATCAATTTAAGTTGTAAGAGCTAGTTAGTCATAAGCCTGAGCTACCAGCTAAGCATTTATAATTAATGTTAAGCCTCTCTGTCAGTTATTTGGGAACTGGCAGGTGGGACAGAAACTTTCACCTACAACCATGCCTGGTTCTGGAAAGACTGTTTTAAATGAGGATTTCTTTCTTT
>JAQHUG010000128.1:2746387-2759085 GCA_028555095.1 Dicrostonyx torquatus | reverse complement strand
TAGATGTTTTGAGAAATCTGAGCCCTTCCCTCGCCATTTTCAGAGGACTGAGGATTAGGGATATGTTTTAAGACACTAGCTGTTGTTTGTTTATTAGTGAGCCATAAAGTAGAATCAGAAAATGAACTCTAGCAGCAGAGAGTTTAATGTAACAACATTAAGCATTGATGTGGTGTCTGTCACTGAGCTCTTTCTTTCCGTCAAGTAGAATGTGTTGCTATTTTGTTTATTGACACATGCCAGGGTGCCAGGTACCACACCACCATTCTCTCACAGGATCCAGGCTACAGACTTTCTCTTGCTGCCAGCTTTACATTTCCATCAACGACCGGCTACTCTTGTGCCTCGGCCCATATGCCCATGCCTGGAACCTATGCCCAGCTCTCAGCTCCTGAGCTTTGCTCACTAGTTCCAGGGGAAAGTCCTTTAAAAGACTCTCTGAGGCCTGGGCAGTGGTGGCACTGGCCTTTAAACTCAGCACTGGGGAGGCAGAGGCAGGCAGATCTCTCAGAAACAAAACAAACAAATGAAAACTCCCAAACTCTCCGAGAAGGAAGCAGGAAGCTCACCTCCTTTTGTTTGATGCTTGCTTTGTATGACACAGTACTTTTTGGTTTTGTTCTTCGAGACAGGGCTTCTCTGTGTAACCCTGGCTGTCCTGGAACTCAGTTTGTAGATCAGGCTGACCTTGAACTCACAGAGATATAACCTGCCTCTGCTTCTAAGTGCTGGGATTAAAGGTGCACACCACCACCAGCTGTATGTCACAGTTCTTAATGAAGGAAAACATAAAAATGACCACTTATCATTTGCATATCACAAGCATAACTTGACTTAAAAGGTAGCAATTTGAGAAATCTATCCTGTTACTGTTATTTTCCCCCATCTAGTGCACACAGCCATATGGAAGAAGCCAGGCGTGGTGGCACACACCTTTAACCCCAGCCATAGAGAGGTAGAGGCAAGTGGATCTCTGTGATTCCAAGACAGTTAGGGCTATGTAGAGAGACCTTGTCTCTTTTTTTTAAAAAAAAGGGGGGGGCATGGAAGGAACCTGAAACTCACCTAGGAAGAGGATGCAGGAGTTTATGGAGCTTCCAATTCATGCTATCAATTCCATCTGTAGTAAGTCCATGTCCAAATCAGAGTAGTTAGATAGAGTGACAGTCCTACTAAATGCACTCAAGCCACCACATTGGCAATAACACACACACAGACACACACACACACAGTTACAGTTAACCTTTGTCCTTCTCAGCTGCAGAGAACTGTGGCAAACACAGAGTTCTGCAGACATGGGGACCTAAAAGGCCGTTCATTACAATAAAAGCACCAGGTGGCCACGCGGGTGATGACATCTTCTGCTGTAATTACTCCTTTTCAGCACGTATTTTTGATCACATAGCAATTATCATTGTACCAAGAAAAGGCAGGGTTGGCTAGTTTCAACCTGCATTTTTACATCTTGCTTTTAAAAACACAGAAGGCAGCATAGAACCATAAATATTTATTCAGATAAAAGAGTCTTTGTTCCAGTTCTTAGCTTTTAAGGGGCAACGGGTTTTCAGCTATGGCACATTGAGCTTTTAACACAGCCACATATGAGCGGTAAGAGAGACCACTAAAGATGCATATGGATGGAGCGGCTAATTTCCTGAATCATCACTAGAAATCATCACGATGACACAGAGAAAGGAGACTTGAAGCCCAGGCCAATAGTGAATTGACAGCCATCTTTAACCACGGTGACCTAGGAATGACCCTAAGTGCTGCTGGGTGCAGCAGTGAGATCTATTGCAGAGCACAGGAATTAGGTGTCTCACAGGCTTGGAGACTCCCGCTGTGCGGCAACTAACTACAGAATCACTCCAAGGCCTGCTGTGCATGATGGTGGCCAACAGAAGGCAAATTTCATACTCTTTATTATGCATTATGAAATAGACAGAGCTGGGTTTCATGTTTATTCTCTCTGCTTTGCAGTATTTTAACACTCAGAACAATTACGTTTTTATATTATTTAAAATGTTCTAGTTTGACAGTTGTCTTCAATTGCCTAATATGATACAAATACATTTTGTACATACACAAGCCAATAATTTTAACTCCAAAGTGCCTAAAATGTCACATGTCATTTTATGATAGAATATGCTCTTTATTTTGCTTTTCCTAGCTCTTTAACCCTAGGGCCTGCGTACATTTTGCATGTCTTGCTTGCTTCAGTCTTTGTAGCTGTGTCAACAATAGTAGGTGAGGGGAAACACAAGCATGGGGCTGCAGAGTGAGGCTGTGAATGCCACTGCCAGGCTACCCTGTCCCAGAAAGACTGTTTTAAAACTACTTGGTATTTACTTTTATTTTTCTCTAAGATTTCTTTCTTTCTTTCTTTCTTTCTTTCTTTCTTTCTTTCTTTCTTTCTTTCTTTGTTTCTTTGTTTCTTTCTTTCTTTCTTTCTTTCTTTCTTTTTTGGTGCTGAACCCAAGCCCCCACTCATGCTAGGGCCCTGCCTCTAAGTTGTGTCTCCTCTCTCCAATGGTTATTTGAATAAAGTGATTATTAGGAAGTGGTTACTAGGCAACCAAGATGTTTGGTACCTCGTTAGCTTTCAGTGAATAAAATAGAGAGTACTTTTGTGAGAATTGTTTTCCTAGGATCTTCGTGAATGAGATGTCAATACACCTACCTGGAGGAAAGAAAGGAGAGAGTAAACTATTTGTACTATTAGCGTCTACATAACTAACACGTCCACGTGTTAATCATGGAAAATGCAACCAATGGGTTCTGAACAATCTTCTGTTTTCGTCACCTTTCTTGCTGTAATCAGATACATGACAAAAGAACTTGAGGGAAGAAACATCTATGTCAGCTCAGAGTTTCAGAGAGCTCAGCCTGTGGCTTTTCAGTACTATGCGCTTGGGCAGAACACAGTGAATGAGAAAGTGTGTGTATGTGTGTGGGTTCTTTACCTCATCATGGACAGAAGCAGAGAGGCAGGGAATAGGGACAAAATACTTTCAAGGACCCAGCCCAGTCCTACCTCCTCAAAATTCCAGAACCCCCTCAGCTCCCAGTGGGATACTGTGGGCGACATTTCATATTTAAACCATAATATCTCCATGTGTCAAATTTACTGAAAATTAGTCATCAGTCATAAATACACCAATAACCCTTTGATTCTTTTCTTTTCAGTTTCTCAAAGCCTGCTGAAACTTGTACACAGATCCTGTGGAACTGGCTGGTGACTTCAGAAGTGCCACAGGCAGCAGCAGGGGGGACTAGATTACCAGGTTTGGGGGCATGTAAGATCCCCAAACAGCACAGACTTGGAGGTCCCCCTCCAGCTGGCAGAAGGCTCATATTTACTGTGTCACTGGTAAATAGGAAATGTTTTGAATGGAACCCTTATATGGATTTTTGCTGACTCTCCCTCCTTCCAGAGCCATTAAAAGATTCTGAACTCGATTGCCCTGTGAACTTTTAAGCCCTTGCTTTCCCCAGGACAGCATCTCATGATTTTTATTCCTTGCTGTGCTTTTAATGAGAGAAGCAGGCGCGACCTGCATATTCTGATGGCTTCTAACCAAATTCTAGTCTGAGCATCTGTAGGAGAACCCTATGGTGCGGAGGCATTTGTAGCTAAAGAAGAGTGTTGCCTCCCCGCTCTGTGATGAGTTGGAATTTTAATTCAATTCATAACCTTTGATAAACGGCTCCATCTTACCAGACCTCCATACTTAAAGACCTATTTATTAATGTTCAGCAATGGTCCTGGGTGCCTGCAAGGAAGAAATGACAATCAGTGAGTGCTGGTGACCTTATTAACACTGCTAAATGAATGACTGGCTTATGTAAGTGTGCCCCATGGACACCTGTCTACCCAGGACAGTAGCACAATCCTGTTATTGACTGTTGAAAAGATTTACAAACTCTGCCACTCCCTTCATTTTTTGCTTTAACAAAACTGTGAAGTTTGCTTCTGGCTTTTCTTTCTAAAAACTGTCTTGGAATCTTTCTTGTTTCTATCTAACCTATCCTAGTCAGCGGTACCATTGTTCTGACGAAATCTCACGCCGAAAGCTAGCTGGGAAGCGAAGGGTTTCTAAAGCTCACACTTCCACATCATAGTCCATCATTGAAGGAAGTCGGAACAGGAAGTCAAACAGGGCAGGAACCTGGAGGCAGGAGCTAATGCAGAGGTCATGGGGGGAGGTGTTTACTGGCTTGCTCTCCATGGCTTACTCAGCCTGCTTTCTTATAGAACCCAGGACCACCAGCCCAGGAGTGGTATCCACCACAAATGGACTGGGACCTCCCCATCAATCACTAAGAAAATACTCAACAGTTGGATCTGATGGAGACATTTCTCAACTGAGGTTCCCTCCTCTTGGACGACTATAGTTTGTGTCAAGTTGGCATAAAAGCAGCCAGCACATAGTCAGCAATCAGGAAGTATTTCTCAAATGTCCACTTTGTTTTTTCCTCTCTCTTCTCTTCTCTTTGGCCATGGTCTCTCGTATTTTATGCTAGCCTTGAGCTTGCTATATTACCCAGGATAAACTTGAACTCCTGATTTTCCTGCTTTTACCTCCTAAGTGCTGGGATTACAGCTGTGCTCCACCATCCCTGGCTTATGAGGCGCAGAGGAGTGAACCCAGGGCTTTGGGTAGATGAGGAGGCCAGTGACTGAGTAACGGCCATAGGCCTCACTTTCCATTTTTAAAACCACAGTCTGAGAATGTCATTTGACCCTCTATCATTCAGGAGGTAAGTTAGGAGGCTAAGCTTTGTTATCCCAATAGTCTTAAAATGTTCTGTTACAAACATTTCAAACACAGTTAGATACAGCAGTTGGAGAGACTGATACACTTAAGGACTGCATTCATTTCTCATTACTGAGCTGTCCTGATCTCGCTGCAGTCAGCACTTAGCACAGTTACAGAGCAGGCATTCAGTTATGGCTGAATTAATCACAGAATTTAATGGCCATTGAAGCCACATTTTGAGAACTCATTTATATATTTGATAAGTAAGAGTCACGTTTCCAGCTTGTGCATCTTTCCTGGGAGCTCACACCTTGGTGCTGTTTTCAAGCTGGTGGAATACACAGCCTGCCTTCATTACAATAGAAAATCAATAGCGTGTGAACCAGGCAGAGCTCTTCAGGAGATTTATGGGCTCCTATAACCGAAAGGGCAGGGACAGTATTCAAGAGAAGCTGGCTAGAGTTCATGTGATGTCAGGAGACCCTCCCATGGTTCCATACTACTGTCTTCTGTGTTCTATTCACTCTCAGGCTGTACAAGATGTCTTCAAGCAACCAAGGAATAAATAGAAAGGAACTGGAAGGCAGATGAGGTCTGTGGCTGACAGGACTTTGGTTCTGTTGGAGCAGTAAAGGCATTCTAAAGGTTCTGTAGTTGTAAGTTTATGGATCTGTCTGACCATCTTTTTCCCCCCTCAGGTTCAAAAAATTATTTATTTATATATTTAATATTTATTTATTTTTATGTGCATTGGTATTTTGCCATGGGTGTTGGGTCCCCTGGAACTGGAATTATAGACAGTTGTGAGCTGCCATGTCAGTGTCTCAAAATAAAACAGGCTGGAGGATGCTAAGGCATTGGAGGGAGATTCTCAGTAACAAAGTCAGCAACAGGGGCTAGAGAGATGGCTCAGAGGTTGAGAGCACTGACTGCTCTTCCAGAGGACCCAGGAGTCCACATGGCAGCTCATGACTGTCTGTAACTCCAAGTCTGACACCCTCACACAGACATATGTGCAGGCAAAACACCAATGAACATAACATAAAAATAAATAATTAAAAAAAGCCAGCAAGCAAGGATTAATTACTGGGGATATTGCTGAGTCAGCGAACTCCTGCCTAGTGTGTACAAGGTTCAATCCTATTCTCTCTGAAGGAAAAAGATCACATAGATGACTCTAGTGCAAAGAAGGAAAAGAGAAAAGAAAACAATAGTGAAAGTTATTAAGGAGCGGGGTTGGGTGGGAGGAACCCACAAACCTTACCCACAGTCTTCTCAAACAAGAGGTTTGCTAGTGTTGTTCTTCTGGCACATTTTCTTTGAACCGGTTTTTGAAGAAATCAACTTTCCTCCCCGATTCCTGTCGAAGCTGCAGTGCTCACGCACATGATTCTGTATCCTGCCTTTCTCTTTTTTTCTTTCTCACTTCTTTTTGTTTTGAGACAAAGTCTCTTGTGCTGGGACTTTCAGTCCTCCTGCCCCGGCTCTCAAGGGCTGTGATGGCAGGGTGTGCCACCATACCTGGCTTACAACTCACTTTTTAACTCGATATGATAGCATACACATTTTGGCTCATCTTTGAAATATGTTGCATATATAATTTTTAACAGTTGTAAAATATTTAATTTGTTTATCATCATAACTTGTTTAAGCATATCTTTTGTTGGGTTTTTAGATTTTTTTTTTTTTGTATTTTGATATTATGGACGTCTCTAGCAAACCTTGGTGGATAAAAATGCAGCCTCCTGATGATGGGCCCAGAGTGGTAATATGGGCCAAGCATGAGATTATTCACAAGGATCTTTCTTCGTGTAACCAATTTCTTTTCAGGAAGTACCAGCTGGCTTTTCTAACGAAGAGCAAGCAGTAAGTGTTAAATCACACCATTGCCAGTGGTAGGATAAAGAGAAAATTAAGTCTGTATCAATTTGACTTCTTTTCAAATACTGTCACCTCCCACTTGATTCATACCTTTTTAAAAATCAAATTTCCCTGCTTCCACAACATGGACCTGAACCTTTGCCATGGTGCCAGCCTTGACTCCATAACCAGAATCTACAGAGGATGGCAGAGAAACCATGTCAACCTAGTCACTTCAGCAGAGGCTCCAAGATGGAGACCACTGGGTCTCCCAAGTCCTGGAGAGGCTGAAAATGGTGGGAAAGGACCAAGATGGGGCTGCAGGCTAACACCTCAGGGACAGCAAGATCTGAATAAGATCATCAGAAGGAAGGCAGCTGCCAGTGAAAAGCATTAGAACAAAGGATGCTGGGTTAATAAATTTTCTCACTCATAAAAAAAAAAAGAAGAAAGAAAAACAAAAACAAGGAAAAAAAATCAAATTCTCCATGCAGAATCTAACACTTAGAAGAAGAAAGTTAGCAGGATGGTGGTGACACACGACTTTAATCCCAGCACTCGGGAGGCAGAGGCAGGTGGATCTCTGTGAATTGAGGCCAGCCTGGTCTACAGAGTAAATTCCAGGACAGCCAGGGCTACACAGAGAAATCCTGTCTTGAAAAGGGAGAGGGGGAAAAGAAGAAAACTAGAAAATTTAGCATTTTTAAAAATATAAATACAATTGCATCACCTTCCATGGGGAATATAAAGTAGAGTAATTTTAATATATACTATGGTAAAGAGTTGTGTGTGATCTCTCTCTGTCTAAGTGGTTTACTGTATCCTGCCTTTCTCTTCACTGTGAGATGGGATGAAAAACTCTTTACAGAATGAAATGAAGTGAGGTGAATGACTCAGACATTTACCATACATCCCTAGGGACTATGTAAGGGATTCTTGAATACAAACAATGTGTTGCCATCACAGGAGACTTGGTAACCCAGATAGTTACTAAGTAACTATTGGGAAGGTGCCATATACCTGATGGATATCCTGAACAGAGAGATGATTTATGTCTTGGGCAGGAGGGAACTGGACAGTGCAAGATTTCATGTTACTAAAAATGCTTAGCAATTCAAAATCTATGGATTGTTTATTTCTGGAAATGTCCCTTGAATGTTTTTTTGGGATGGTGGCTGATGGAGAATAACTGAAACCTCAGAAAGCAAAGCCTTAGACCAGAGGGTCCTATTGGGATTTGTTAAAACTTGAGCTAGGCAGCAGATGGATGGTGCTATGCCAGGGGGATGCTTGTAGCTAAGGGAGCATCTTCATGACCAGACCGCAAGCACTGTTAAACTACTCCAGCTTAGAACGTCTAAACCTCTACAGAACAGAAACGGGAAAATAGAGGCTTAAAAATGAAAAAGCCATCTGAAACCTACTCCCAGAAAAACTTTGTAAAAACCTCTTCAGTAGAGAAGCCAGAAAAGGCATTTTTATTGTGAAGCTAACAAGCTCTTCTTGCAGATGACTGATAGACAATTCCGTTCAATTTTGATGTCTTTAAATGACTCATTTGCCACAGCTAATAGCCAGAGATGATCCCCATGCGAGCAGCATTCTTGTTAGCTTTAGAACAGACCTCTAGCTGTTCGTTGCACAGCAGATGGTAACTGTGCTTCGCTTCTGCATTTCCTGAGCGACTTGGAGAAGAGCAGGATTCTGGTGAGTCTGCTCTCATAGCTGGCCAGTCTATAGAATTACAGCTAAGGGTTTTAGAACTATAAAACTTCTTGAATTTTTTTTTCCTTTTTCCTTCCCTCCTTTCCTTTTTTTTGCAACTCACAGCGGTAGCCCTTCGGGAGAGCTGAAGAAGTCTATGTATTTGTGAGCCATGTGAGGTTCCTCACTGAAAACTGTTCAAAATGTTCTCCTGTTTACCAAAGTGCTTTAATATATTCTTAGTCTGACTTAAATCCACGGTCTATAATCACAGATGCAATCCAAGGACTAGGTCTTTATAACAGTTTATATTTATTTCTCATTTTTAATGGAAGGCTCCTAATATAGATATACTTTATAGATTCCCTAATTCAACAATTATTACTCATTTTGAAGGAAAACCAGATGTGATAGATGTTAAGTGGTTTGCCACGGCCGTAGTGCTCAGAAGACGATACTATGATTACTGATTTAGCCCTTGCCCATTAGCCCAGCGTGTTACTATATAATGATCTATAACAGATGCTAACCTTTTGGGGCCTCTGGAAAACACATATGTGCATAGGAAAAGGGGTATGCCCTAAGATCAATACAAAGCGAAACAAAGAGTTGACATAGGAAGAGCTCATTTAAGAGGAAGTATTAAGAGCCACGGTGTTTTTTTTTTTATTGCATTATCTCAGCATGTTTGCAAAGTATGATACAAATAAATATAATGTCCTCTTCACTTTCAAAATGAAAAATTTGGGATTTCTTTTTGAGACAGAGTCTTACTATGTGGTCCTGACTGGCCCAGAACTTGACATGTAGGCCCTTTGGCCTGGAACTCACAGAGCTCTGCCTGCCTTTGCCTCCTGGAGTTCTGGGATTCAAAGTGGGCACCACATGTCCAGCAAACATGGATATATATTTAAACTAATTTATGCTATGCATTTGAGTGTTCTGTCTGTAGGTATGCTTGTTCGCTTCATGCATGTCTGGTGCCTGGTGCCTGGTGGCTGCAGAGGCCAGAAGAGGGCACTGGATCCCCTGGACCTAGAATTACAGACTGTTGCGAGCCACTATGTGGATGCTGGGAATTGAATCCAGATCTTTTAAAAGAGCAGCCAGTGCTCTTAACCATTTTTAACCCCCCCAGATGGATGTTTTTTGTAAAAGAAATCTCCATAGTTCCATTATTCCACCTTAGGTTTTCGCCCGGCTGGGAAGCTCGTTGCTGTTTAAGAATTGCTGGGCTAGCCTCTGGGCCAGACTGCCAGAGTCTTCAGAATCACAGACATAGCTGTGAAAGGAGGATGCGATGCAGGAATTCTTAAGATGTGTCAGAAGAGCCAAGTGCAAGCAGGTCACTTGGGGCAGAGTGGCAGTGCGGGAAGGAGCAGGAGAATAAATGAACCATTTACTTATTTATTAACCACACTGCTGTGCTGGGGTTCAACCAAGACTCTTGTGTAGTTAGACAAGGGCTATAGTATTGAGCTATAACTCCAGGCCTAGATGAGTTTTCAATATTTTAATTATCCAACTAATCAGTTAGTTCATTGAATTTGGATACAAGCTCCTGCTATGTAGCCCTGGATGGCTTAGAACTCACAGAGATCTGGTTGCCTCTGTCTTCCAAGTGCTGTAAACTGAGGTTTTTTTTTTTTTAAAGATTTATTTATTTATTTTTGTACATAGTATTTTGCCTCCATATATGCTTGCAAGCCAGAAGAGGGCCCCAGATCTCATTACTGATGGTTGTGAGCCACCATGTGGTTGCTGGGAATTGAACTCAGGACCTTTGGAAGAGCAGGCAATGCTCTTAACCACTGAGCCATCTCTCCAGCCCCTGAGGGTTTTATTAAAAGACATTTTTCATGTGTATGTATGTGCCTGTCTGAGTTTATGTGTGTGCAGAAGTCCATGGAGGCCATAAGAGGATGTCCCATCCCTTGGAAGCAGAGATAAAGATAGTCATGAGCTGCCATGTGTGTTCTGGGAACTAAACGTGGGGCCTCCGTCAGGACAAGTAAGCTATCTTAACTACTGAGTCACATCTGTAGTTTTCCAGGTTGCATACAGTGTGTGTAGATGATTTATGTATCCTAGTGCAATGATCCACAATTTCAAGACGTACATAGCTTGTATAACAAAAAACAATAAAATGTGTCAAATCCCAAATTTCTCTTTCCTCTGTCCTAAATTAACTTCCACGTCTTTTCCCTTTCTTTTCCTCATCAGCTTTAGCCTTTTGTAAATACTGCTCACATGCCATAGGCCGCAGATGCAGATAATTATGGGGAGATAGACACTGTGCACTAAGGGCAACACCTAGCACTTAGGTCAGGCTTTAAGACCATTGACCAGTCAAATCACACAGCACCCTAGGGGAGCTGAGAGCAGTATTCTCTCCACTTTCACAGTGAAAAAAAAATGCAGAGAAGCTGGTTAACTTTCCAGAGACTGGAAAGCTAGCGGGATGGTAAATCTGAAAGAAAGTTCTATTGCATTCAGATTTGAGGGTCCTTGGAAAAGATACATTTGAAGCTATTTGTCTTGTATCATTTTCTTTTGCAGAACAATATATTAAGATTCTGTTATTGAAAAAGGTAGCAGTGCTTTTATTCGATAACTCTTTTGAATTGAATGACACTTTTTAATCATCTTCAGAAGTATAACTTGGTGACAAACTTCCCAGCTATAACAAAATGAGGCAGGGGTTCAGTAAAGTTTGTACCAGCTCATGGATTAGCAGTTTGTCCTAGATGACTTTCTATTGCCGTGATAATGACCATAATCAAAAACAATTTGGAGAGGAAAGGGATTATTTGGCTCGTATATCCCAGTTTTGCATTCCAGGGACACACACACATACACACACACACACACACACACACACAGAGAGAGAGAGAGAGAGAGAGAGAGAGAGAGAGAGAGAGAGAATATAGCTTAGGCTCACCATGTAGCTAAGCTTCAACTTCTCATCTTCCTGCCTTCTGGGGTTTTCTATGCTCAGCGTTCTTCTATAACATCTCATCATGTACACATGTATATACAACTCTCAAGTGCTAGGATTACAGAAGTGTGCCACCATGCCTGGTCATATGTAGTGCTGGGGATTAAAGATTAAACTCAGAGCCTGTGCATGCTAGCTAAGAACTCTCCATATTGACTTACACCTCCAGACTGGAAATGATTTTTTAGTAAGTCACTTATATTATTGTGTCCTTGGCTTACCAGACATTTATACATACATGTAGATACCAGCTGCTGGCATACAGAGGCCAAGGAACACATCCTCCTCATCCTTGGAAGCAGCAAGTAATTCCTAAATTCTCCACATAAGTGAAGATACACAGTCTCTGAATATCACCCTTAGTTTTGCTCATAAGTTTTAGTTCAGTTCAGCAGGAAAACAATGAATTAGTTCTGCTGCCTCGGAGCTGGCTGCCACTGTTCCCTGTGCATGAAAAATACAGCGTGCTTCTGCCAGAGATGGTGCACAGCAGAATAAGAGCTGGTTGGCACTTTCTGTTTGCACATTTTATGGTGCCCCTCGCGGCCCTTATCCTGAAGCCCACTGAAGGCACTTGATATGACAGTTGGCTAGACTGATGCAAGAGAACTCTGTAAGCAGAGACTATTTGCTCATTTTCCAGCAGTGCACACCCAAATAATAACACAGAAACTATGTCAATTACAATGCTGTTTGGCCAATAGCTTAGGCTTATTAAGTAACTCTTACATCTTAAATTAAGCCATAATTCTTGTCTGTGTTAGCCATGTGGCTTGGTATCAGTGAGGCATTTTCATCTTGCTTCCTCTGCATCTGGGTGACAACTGCAGATGAGCCTTTCCTCTTCCCAGAATTCTCTTATTCTGGTCGCCCCACCTAGACTTCCTACCTGGCTACTGGCCAATCAGTGTTTTATTAAAACAATACAATTGACAAATCTTTATAGGGTACGAGACCATTGTCCCACAGCAGAACTAATTCAACAAGCGCAATCATAGCATGAACTTCTCAAAGATTCAGAAAAGCAGTTCTCCACTTTAAGTGGTGTGGTAGGAAGATTTAGGTTCAGGAGAGGTTCAAGGTTTTTTTTCCTCCCTGCCACAAAGATTTTCTCTATGAAGTTTAGTATTATAAGCATTATTAGAAAGGGATGGAGAGTTGCAGCTACCATAAAATATGAGCTTTAACAGTATATGAAAAGCTGGATTTGGTAGTATGTGATGTAACCCTAGCACTCGAGAAACTGAGGCAGGAGGATACTGAGGCCAAAGCTACACAAAAAGACCCTGTCTAAAAACTAAAAATACAATAAAACCAAGCTTACCCATCACTCCCAAATGTATACAAAGTATTTGAAAATGAAGGCAAACATTTTG
>JAQHUG010000128.1:2693944-2742865 GCA_028555095.1 Dicrostonyx torquatus | reverse complement strand
CACAAATCTTTTAATATTGATTGTCTTCTATGATAGCATGATAGACTGTTAAACAGAACAGATATGCCCATTTGCTAGACGTGGAAACTGAAGTGCAGTAACTGTGACTGCATTAAGCAGACTCTCTCATCTGGCCATACACCAGTGCCAGATGTGGAGGCAGATGTCTGTAACACCAACACTCAGGAGAAAGAGGCAGGCAGATCTTTGTGAGCTCAAGACCAACCTGGTTTATGTAGCAAGTTTCATACCAACCAGAGAGCCAGGGCTACGTAGTGAGACTCTGATCAGAAAGACAGAGTCAGAGACACAGAGAAAAAAAAAAGTGTGACATGCCAAAGGAAAGGCCTCAGAATTAAATGGAAGAGATAGATGTTAGCCCCAGTAACTATAACATAAGGCGGGCAAGGAGGTGCAAAAGAGACGGGAGGGGGTGAGTTGGTGCCTAGATTTCTCTGGGTTCTGGGTGCTCATATTTCCTTATATTCTCTTGTGAAAACATCTTGGGGTGAAAACCGAGTCGGGGTGAGGATGCAGGGGGTGGCAGTGTCTAAACAGAGTTGTGCAGGGCTGAAAAGGGTTTTCTGAAGCATGGGAGACCAGCAGTGCATGACAGATGGAGCAAAGAATGTGGAATTGAAGAATCATTTTTACCTAAATCAACAGTTATTTTTTTAAAAAAAAGATTTATCTTATGCTTTAATTGTGTGTGTGTGTACGTGTGTGTGTGTACGTGTGTGTGTGTACGTGTGTGTGTGTGTGTGTGTGTGTGTGTGTGTGTGTGTGTACATGAATGCAGGTACAGGGAGAGTCTGGAGGCATCAGATTCCTTGGAGCTGTAGTTACAAGTGATTGTGAGCCTCCTGACCTGGAGGAATATGAATTTGAGTTCTCTGTAAGAACAGTTTGTTCTTTCAGCTTCTGAGTCATCTCTTCAGTCCCTGGACAGCTGTTTTCGTGCTTTAGAAATGTACTTACCTTATTTTCTAGCTGGAACATGGAGAGTTCTGGAGAGAAGAGAGAAAGGGAAGGAGTTTCTCGGAACTCAGATCAAGCGCCTGGAAAAGAAATTTGTTTAATCATCTCTGAAAGCAAACATTGGCATCAGAAATATGGGCAGATGTGCTCAGTTGGGACTCACTGTTTCTGGGGTGCTTGGGCTCAGATCCAGGGCAAATCTCTACCGCTGGATTACACAGCCAGCCCCAGAACTGAGATTTGAGTGTCTGCCATGGAGAACAAATCTTGCAGCGTTCTCACTGAATCCAGCTGGCATTGGTCCACAGGGTGAGAGGGAGCAGCGGTCTAAGCCCAAAGGCCTCACACTCTCCAGATCTTCAGGGTACCTTTATGAAGTCCAGCAGGGTTTCAGGAGATACACTGGGCAATGTGGGACCAGGCCTTGCACGGTGCCCCAACCTTAAGTCAGTAAATGAATTTATTGCAAGAAACATCAACAAGAAGCAAATTCCTCAGCTGAGTGGTGGCAACACACACCTTTAATTCCAGTACTCAGGAGGCAGAGGCAGGCAGGACTCTGTGAGTTAGAGGCCAGCCTGGTCTACAAGAGCTAGCTCTGGAACAGGTACCAAAGCTACACAGAGAAACCCTGTCTTGAAAGAAAAACCAGAATAAATAAATAAAAAGAAGAAGCAAATTCCTCAATTCCTCAACACATGTCACTTGGATGATCTGAATGTTTGGTTGCTAAGGTACCACTTTGCATAGAGGATCTGAGTCCTGAGATCTAGCCAGCCTGAGATGTGTCAAAGAACCATATATCCTCCTTTAACCTTTGAAAAGACCTCTGTGAGGTGGGACAAAGAAAAACACTATCATCATCATCCAAAAGGAAAAAAGAAAGGAAAGAGAAGAAAAAAGCACTAGGCATGGTGACTTACACCTTTAATCCCAGTACTCAGGAGGCAGAGTCAGGTGGATCTCTGAGGTTGAGGCCAGCCTGGTCTTCAGAGTGAGTTCCAGAACAGCCAGAGCTACACAGAGAAACCCTGTCTTGAAAAACCAAAATCAAAACATCACACACACACACACACACACACACACACACACACATCCATTCATCTTCAGGCACACAGTGGGTGGAGGTGGAGGAACAAAAGGAGAGAGGGATGGAAAGATAGAAAGAGAGCCTCTGTTAGAAGGATTTTACAAAAATATTGTTTCATTTTTTTTCCCCTGTGGTTGGCTTTTACTAATGCAAAAGACATTGATTTGTGGTGATAGCTTACATTAAAAATAAACATCGGGGGACTGTTTATTAATTAACCCCGGAACCTCACGCTGCGTACTGGCCTTGCTTGGGCACTAGATTACCAGACTGTCCGGTTTGGAATCACTTAAAGACTTTCTTGAGACAGCTGAAAGGCAGGCAGACACTGGTGAGCACTCGGGGCAGCTAATGGGCTAACAAGCACTGTCAGGCACCCGCGCAGTTCAACTGTTCGTTTCGCTGAAGGCAGATAATTTATGCTACATCCCAGAGCCCAGACCGAGTGCATAAAACCAGAGAGGAATGTTAATGGGGAAAACATTACAAATTCTTAAAGTGACAGCTTTTGGGGGGTGTGGTGGTGGTTGCTGTTGCTCAGTGATTTAGTCAGATTGCAGCCAGATCATGCAGGTATTTTAATGAATGTGGGTAATAATGACATGTGGTTTTGGCAAAGTGAACTCCTGAGTTCAAAAGCAATGGCTGAAAAAGAGGAGTGGGCCATAATAGAGGGTTGTGCGCTGTCAGGCAAGCGGTAGGCATTTGGGAACTTTAAAAAAGGAATTTGTTTTAAATTATGGTATCTCTCTGTCTTTCTGTCTGTCTGTCTCTCTGTGTGTGTGTGCGCGCGCGCTTATATGTGAGCCAATGAGTGTGATGGTCGGAATCTCCAGTCACCAGTCCCGCTGGAGGTGAAGGCACTTGTAAATTACTCAAAGCGGGTGCCGGGAACCGAACTCGGGTCCTCTTTAAGAACAGTAAGTGTTCTTAGCTGTTGAGATCTCTCTCCAATCCTGCTTAGGACATTTTCCTTCTTGTTTTGAATGACTAGGAACTGGGGGTATAGCCGAATGGTACAGCACTGTCTCCCAGAGGTCTGGCCCTATCACTACTGCTTGAAATCAAAGAGGCTCCGGAGAGGTCAGTGGGTAAGAGGGCTGTACAAGCAGAGACCCTGAATTTGGACTCCGAGCACCCAAGTAAGTATCTGGATGTGACTGCGCACACCCGTGACTCCAGCAGTGTGGGAGGCAGAGGCACATTCACGAATCACTGGGACATGCTGGCTGCCAGCCTAGTCCAGATTCTGTGAAAGACCCTGTCTCAAAGGAACATGGTAGAAAGGGATAGAGCAGGACAACTCTGGCCTGCGTGTGCACAGGCTGCACACATGTCTACATATAATGCCCCCATACATACACACGCTAAATGTGATTAATTAAAAAAGACCTTTTGGGTTTAATACTAAATACTCTTCTGATTATTGCTCTTTGAGGTGAAGGAAACGATGATAGCCACCAGTTACTGGGCACAGCTCATCTGCCAAGGGCTGTATGAGAACCTGTAGCAGCACAGACATTATCTTCCTTTACTACTCTCGATCCTCCTGGGACCTACCTAGGGGAAAGAAAAATTGATTCTTGCAAGTTGTCCTTCGACTGTTATGTACCTACCATGGATGCAACACTCCATGTGAAAAAAAAAATTACAGAAGTATTTGAAATGTCTCTTGGATGCTTGTGTATGACCTGGGATGTATGTAAGGCCTGTTGGTATACTTGATGGTGCAGGGCAGTTTCTGTTTCGATCCAGCTCCCATTTCTAGGCCTTAGGAGTGATCAGAGAATAAGCTTCCCTTTGGAAACAATTCTGTAATAGGCAATGCTTTCTACAGTGGCTTTTGTCCTGAGCACTTTCTAATTGCTTTATCAACTGTCTTTCAGTCACTGAAACAGCCCAGAGGAAGGCCCTGGTACTTGCCCTTGTCTTACAGAGCAGGAAACTGAAGCCCATCAAGTTTATCACCTCGGCCACTAAAGTTAAGCAATTTAGCAAAACACAAGCTGGGCTACCTAGGTGAGGTAAGTGGTGGGATTGGGTTTGAACCCAGGTTGCCAGCCCTGCTCTGCTGGCTTCTTAGATCAGAAGCAGTGGCTTGTCCCCAGGCAGGTTCAGACACTGCTCTCCCCTCCCCAGTGAAACATGCCTTCCCAGTCCACCGAGTGAGAAGCCGGCGATAGTCAGGCTCCCAAAGAACATCTCGGCTCTATCAGGCCTCCACATGTTGAAATGTTCCGTATAGATTTTTTTTTTCCTCATGGCTAGAACATTGACAGCCTTCAAGATTACCCCGAGGGAGGACAGCTCTCTTTCTGACATGTGAGCCACTCTGATTGCTGATGGAGGGTGCGGGTCTGTCTTGGGTCTGTCTCTGTCTCACTTCCCAGCTGAAATGCCCCGAGCGCTTGCGGCTGCTTTTCGGTCTCTCACTATTTCCCACAGTTTTTTTTTTTTTTTTTTTTTAAAAAGGTGAAACATAGACCTCTCTGTTTCATGTCTTGCCAGCTGTTTGGCCTGCTCCCTTCACCTCTTACCACCAACCAGCTGCAGCAAATGGAAAGGAGTACATTTGTTCAAGGTGGAGTTGGCCATGGGGTCTGCCTTTGCGCCTCAGTGGGTGCTCCCTGTACTGTTGCTACTCTCCCTGGGAGGTCTTTTAAGCCCCCACCTCCAACCTCTAACCTACGTTTGATCTTGCATTCCACTTCTAAATCAGATTACATCTTCTCTGCCCCCAGACCTGGGACAGAACTTTACAGTTTACAAAGTATTTTTATAGCCAGTCTCTCATTTAACCCTTACAACCACATAGTGGTAAAGAATTATTCGCAAATTTCAGAGTGAGAATATCGGCTCAGGGTTGGATAAATGATCTGCTCCAGTTCTTGCCATCCCTACTTAGGAATCCTCTCTACCACATGATAGCTTTAAAGAGGCTTGATCATCCATTGCAGGAGGCTAATGTGTTTTCTACTTACACTCTTCATGACACAGATCATACTGAAATCTGGGGAGCACAGTAGCTACGCTAAGCCATGAACATCCTGAAATCTGGGGAGCGCAGTAACCAGGCTAAGCCATGAACATCGTGGAATCTGGGGGGCCCAGTAGCCATGTTAACAGCTGCCCAATAAAGCATGTGGAGATACTGTCATGCCGTGCAGCTTCAGGCCGCCCTTTGAACCTCACTTGTCCTGACGGCCTCAGAGGACCACAGGAAGGATCAAGTGAGTAGCCTATAGCTTTACAGAGAGAGCCGGAAACACAAGTTACCTTCACGCTGATGTTTTTAATCCTGAATTTTCCTGGCAACACCACAGGTCTCATTTCCTGTGTGAGTGTCTTTCTTTAGGGTGATATTGTCTCATAAATTCTGTGGGAGTATTTAAAGTTACATCCTTAGTTTATAAAAAAAAGTGGAGAGGAAGAAAAGGGGAAAAAAAACCTTTAAACCCTAAGGGTAAAGGAAAGGTAACATTAGGCAGCCCTTAAAAAAACAATAAACAAACAAGCAAACAACAAAAAAAAAGAGTCAAGGAGAAATAGAGTAGAAGACAGCTTAAGGTGAGCCGAAAGCTATTTGTGATCATTTTTTTCCTTAAAAATTAAATAAATGTGTTTAAAATGTACATTTGTTTCTAGAATGCGTTATAATCACAGATATCCACTGATATCTCCCTCCACCTCCCCTTAGTGCCCCCACAGTTTTCCCCCTCACGTACCTCCCCTATTTTGGTCATTGATAACCTCTTGACTCTAATTAGTGTTGCCCATATGCCTGTGGTGTGGGACCATCCACTGAAAGCGTGGGCAATATACTAGTGACCATGTCCCCAGAGGAGAGTGGCCCTGCCTCCTTCAGCAGCTACCTGTGGCTAGCAGCTCCTCAGACGCTCTTGCCCCTGATGTATAGACATGAAGCAGGCACCACGTAGTTGAAGAACGTGCACAGACCTGGAAGCCCCGAGGGGTTGGTAGCATTGGAAGCTCTGGTCAACTTTGCTCCTAGGGCTCAGGCATCCCCAGCCTTGGCCATCAAGGTATGAGACATGCAGCCTGAGGAACAGCCCTTAGAAAACCGAAGAGAATGGCTAAGGAGAGAGCATTCAATTCTGATCTTCTTCAAAACCCTTCCCCCCCCTTTTTTTTTTTAAAAACCCAGAGGTTGGTCACAAAGTCATAGGGCTGGTGACTGATGCTGTGGAGTCATTTAGCTTGTCCCACAGCCACAGCCGCTCTGAACTTCTTCCTCTGGTGCGTTCCGAACTTTAGCTTTCTTGGGCCCTGGAGACACACTCAGCAGGATCTCCGTTGGATCCCCAGTACCCCTAAGGTGGTTCATAATCATCTGTAATTCTAGTTCTAGAGGATCTGCCCTCTCCTGAGCTCTCTAACACCACACATGCACATGGTGCACATACATTCACATAGGCAAGCACTCATTCACATAAAAGAATAACTCAAAAATAATTGGAAAAATAAAATTTTGCTTTTTGAGTTCCTGATAATTTTTTCACTCTGTCAAACTACATGGCCCATGGCCAGACTTTCTCATCTGTTCCTCCATTCTTCTAGCATCCTACATGGGGTCGCTACTTTTCCTTTTTTAACTAGGTAATATATTTACACAGCTCAAAAGTAAAATGCATAAGAAAGGCGGTTGTGAAAACCCTTTCCCTTGCCTGGCTTTCATCATGCCTGTTTCACACACAGTCGGATCCCGGTTCTAGTGTTCGCGGTTGTTAATGTATCTCCAGAGTTTCTACATGGCTATGGAAACAACCGTGCATTTTAAAACACAAAAGACAATAATACTCTTCCATTTTTTTGCATCTTCCATTTTCTCCACTATATCTTGAAAATCATTCCCTATTGTTACTTAAACACATTTCCATTTCCTTCCCTCTCGATCCTGTCCCCAAGCCCTCTCATCCTTCCTTTCTCAGTACCTAGTAATTCCATTTACGGAACGTCATTGCATTAAAGCGGGTCTCTGCTGATGGACATTTGAAGTGTTTAAGCATTTTACAGTCGCTGTTTGAAATGCTTTAGTGAAGGGCTGGGGACAGCAAAGGTTAAAATAGGATAAAGAGCGAAGCTGAGACTATCTTTAGCTGTAAAGTTGTGATCTGGGAGGCAGGAATTAAAAACCTTCTGGCTCTGCCTTGTGACGGAGCACATCTGGAGTGCCAGAGGCTGCGTTTTGGCTACAGCTGTTCACTGGGGGAAAAGACGGGAAACAATCCTCTCCGGTGAAACCGCAACACACCTGAGCTTGGTTTGCTGTCTCAGAGTGAGGACAGATTGACAGCTGGTGTGTGAGCTGCCCAAAGGTAAACTCCTGTAATAAAGAAATTGATAGCATGAGAGATAGCGGCGAGATAAGGGCTGTTATCCACAAATAAAGCTCTTTCAACAGGCTGCTACCAATTTGAGCCTGTAGCTTGCAGTTGAAGAGACCAACAGTTCATTCCTACACCTCTGAGGAAGCTCTGACCTAGCAGTCAGGGATTGTCATTGTGCCACAGACGCACATCAGATAAAATACCCCAGCAAAGGGCAAAGAGTTTAAAACAGAAACAATATATCTTAGATGTACAATAGCTGGCAATACAGTTCTCTCCTTACACCAACCATATGAAGCCCAGGGCCTGAACTCGGATCTTCAGGCTTGGTGACAGGGCTTTCACTTCCTGAGCCTTCAGCTGGGCCCTGAGCCATCTTGCCTGCCCCAATTTTAGGCTTTTGAAAGTAATTTTTTGAAGATTTGAAGGGGCAATTTCAGAAATATGGATGAATAGCTTGCTTATTCATGAGCCAAAAGAGCCTAAGACTCCGTAATGAACAGATTATGTTTTCCCCAAGCTGAAGTTGCAGGCAGTTGTGAGTCACCTGATGTGGTGCTGGGAATTACCTAAGCAATGTACTAAGCACATCCTCTGTGATTAAGCCACACACTGATCCCACCTGGCTGACATCTATCAACCTGCTGTCAGCTGTAACCTACTGAAGAAATTAAATTAAAGTGGTGGCTTACCACTTTAATTTAAACATCCAGGAGGCAGAGTCAGGAGGATCTCTCTGAGTTCAAGGTCAGCCTGTTTGTCCCACATAGAGAGTTCTAGGCCAAGCAGGATGACATGGTGAGACCCCCATCTCCAAAAATAAGACTTATTTTAAAACTGCTGACCATATAGTCGTAACTAAGTAAAAAGAAAAATCATCTGTTAAAAAGTCAACAACAAAAAAAAGGAGCAAAACCTCATTTTAAATTCAAAAGGGAAAAATACATTGTTTCCATGTAGCAACATTAGTGGAAACGCCCAATAATCTAGTCAGGTAGCAACCTGGTTCAGGCTGTGGCCCATTGCTGCGTGAAGGGTATGGAAAGAGAACGACAGAAGACAATTGTCGGTGTGTGTAGTCGTGTTGTGTGTACTTCTTCCTACATTCTCACCTAGTTAGCCTTCTCTCTTTTCACCTTTTCTTTTTTTTTTTTTTTTTTATTTTTGGTTCCAGTGTCTTCACCATAAACAGCTTGTTCAGATATTGCAAGCAACAGGGCGCTTCCTCCAGAGGCAGAGTTTGCTCCTATAGCAATTTAGAAAAGAGACAATTTAGCTGCAGAGTGCAAATTGCTGTGGCCACTCTGGCCATGCTCCCTGGGTGGTCAGGAGGGGTGGAAGTTCTTAGGAAAACACAGTCTGGCTCTATTGATTTAGCTTTTTTCTTTTTTTGTTTTTTTCTTTTTTTCCCTGACAGAATCCCAAATTGAAGTTATTACTTAGCCCAGTTGGAGTTAGTTAACAAGGACCCCATCAAATCTCTCGGAAGTCTTTGCTTAGCACGCAAGATTGGCTCCTGTGCTGATGAGCTGCAAGGGAAGCAAGTTTGGGCTTAAAGATAGATGGACAGCGGGTTTTCTCAGCATTAAAGGTCCAGAAGGCTAGCTTGCAAACCTTGTGCACAGACAGCCACCATGCCGATGCCACCACCCAGTAAGCACTGCCTTTGATATCACCATCAAGTGGCCTGCGGCACTACAGAATTGATGAACAGATATTACATTGTCCTCCCGCCACAGGCAGCAGAGAAATACAGATATTATACACGTGGGCCCTGACTTAGAAAAACTTTGATTTTACATATATATGTATATGGAGGTCAAAGAGACACGTGTGGGCATCAGCTCTCCCCTTCTACCATGTGGGTCCCAAGGGACTGAACTCAGGTCATCATCAGGCTTGGTGCTCCATCTGCTGAGTTATCCCACTAGCCCACTGCCCATGCTTTTTGTTTTTAAGACTAAAATCTCAACCATCTGTTCAAAGTAGTCAAATTTTGTGAAGAACAGTGTGAAGACAGGGAATTGAAGTGATTGAGAATTTTTTTTTTCTCCTGGGACAGGATTTCTTTGAGTAGCTCTGGCTGTCCTGGAACTCGCTCTGTAGACCAGGCTGGCCTCGAACTCACAGAGATCCACCTGTCTCTGCCTCCCGAGTGCTGGGTCACTGCAGCCAGCTTGCGTGAGAATTTTAAAGAAGCTTTCTTTTCTTTTATGCTATGTGTATGGGTGTTTTGCATGCATGTATGTCTGTATACTACGTGTGTGCACTGCTCAGTGAGGCACTGGAACCCTTGGAACTGGAAATACAGACGTCTGGAGCTGCCATGTGGGTGCTGGAAACCGAACCCTAGTCCTCTGCAAGAGCAGTAATGTTCTTCACTGTGGAACCATTTCTCTATCCCACATGAGAATTGTTTTATATTATATATTTTTTTGAGGGAGTCTCTCTATGTAACCCCAGCTGTCCTAAAACTCACTATGCAGACCAGGCTGGTCTTGAACTCACAGAGATCTGCCTGCCTCTGCCTCCCAAAAGTGCTGGTTTTAAGAGGTTGCACCACTATTCCCAGCTTGAGAACTGTTTTAAAAGGAGGGTAGGAAACACATTTTCCTGCTTGCAAAATTCATAGATAAATCAATATTGCACAAAGTATTTTTTAATTTCAAGAAATTCCTTTGAAATTAGCTCTTAATATTCTCTTTGGTTTTATGTGGGTTTTTTGTTGTCTTTAAAGATTGTTTTTATACTTATATGGGTATGTGTGCATTTGTATGCCATATGTATTCTACATGCATTGTGAATGTAGGTGACCCTGGAGTGCAGGTGTTGGATACCCTGAACTTTAGAATTGCAGACACGTGTTTGCGAGCCACAGACTGGGAAGTGAACTCCAGCACTCAGGTCCCCTTGAAGAATAGGAAGCTCTTAACCCAGACCCATATCTCTGTCACAGGATTTGACATGTCTTTGAACTGGTCTGCCACCTGTTTGGGGCCCATCTTGAATAGTCAAGCCATTTTTCTGTTCTGCCTTTCCTTGGGAACATTTGCGACTTCATTCACATTTTCTTTCCTGTGAATAAAAACAAAAAACAAACAAAAACAAAAAACAAAAAAAACCTTGAATTCAAAGTTCCTTCGGATATAGTTTGTCCGTGGATTGGCTACTTAAAAAGCCTGTAGTCATAGTAAAGCTCTTTAAAATAAGAAGTGTGGCTATTGTAACACCTCTCTCTCTCTCTCTCTCTCTCTCTCTCTCTCTCTCTCTCACACACACACACACACACACACACACACACACACACACCTTTTAAAATTCTCACTGTTTAAAAATGAAGCCTGAATAATGTGTCCCTCTAGATTCTGTTTGGAGTTACTAGCCATAGCTTCCTCTCAGTAGCGGCGACCATCTCTGCACTTTCCGAGCCCTCCTTGGAGAGCGTGGTCGGAGAGCTCTCTGAGTGTCACTGTTCCTGTTATTGATGTCAGTGGCAGAAGCTTCTAACTCCAACCCCTGCTGAGCCTTTAGAAACCTGGTAGATTGTTAACAAGGTTAGCTGGAGTTCATGAACTCTGCGCTGTAGACATGCAAAGTCTTAGAGCTTTGATATGGAATTGGCAGGGAGAGCGGTCTCATATTAAAAAAATACATTGTTTATAAAGGACAAACTTATGAAAGCATGTTAGGTTTTAATACAGTTTCTGCTGTAGAAATATTGCATTTTCACACAGAATGTACCTAGAGAATTGTTAGAGAAACTTGGTTCTGACAGTATGCATAGAATCCCCCAGCCGTTTAAAAGCAAATAACGAATGTTTTTTTCCTATATGCTAATGGAAGCAATTTAGAAATATTTAGTTATTTACGTAAAGAAAGTGTATGGTAGCAGTGCCACAAAAATCAGTCATTTGGAAATGATCAGAACCAGCAGTCATTAATGGGTGTGTTTGTTACTTGCATGCAATTAAGGAAATATTTAGAGGAACAATTGCTGCTGCTGCATTAGATTTACAGTTAAGATGCCCAGTGGGATACACAGTGAACTGCAGAGCCAAGGTATTTTTCTAGGGGGAGTCTGGGTATGGAAACTAGAAGAATTTTCTGGTCCCTGAGAATCTCACAAACAGCCCTGGGGAAGGCTCTATTTATTGTCAGAATTTAGCAACAGGCTGGGAAAAACGCAGAGAATCACTGAACAGGGCTATCTCTTCCTCCTCCCTTGGCTCTTGGTCCTGCACCCTCTCAATAGGCCTTTTAAGCTAAAGGAACATGTTTGACCTCATTCCAGCTATGGGCTGATTCATGGGGTCAGACTCCCCTAGTCTGAATAGCTCTCTCCAGGAAAGGGAGGTACTTCCTGGTGGGTGCCTGGCTTCATTGTGTGGAAAACTGGCTGCTCCTCTTACACCCCCCACCACCATTAGCATTTATTGAGTATTTGGTGAACAGCTGGGCACACCAAAAGGAGGAAGAGCTGATGCCAGCTGATCTTTCAGGAGTCTTTCCCCTCTTTTGTCCAAGGAGACAAAAAGTGCCCCAGTAGAGGTACGGAGAGGTTCCCCCATGTAGCTACGAATCACATGGGTCCAACAGGCATCATGGTGTGTGGAGGGGCCCACCTGGCAGGAGAAAGCATTTTAAACAGACAGCTGGAACAAAAAAATCAGGCTGTGTTTGGAAGACAGCAAGCAGCCTGGTGAGACTTAGGGTTTGAAACAAGACTTGTGAGATGCGGAGGTGGAAATCACAAAGCAGAGTGATAAAAGCTTTGGACTCTCCTTCCCCGTGTGTGTGTGTGTGTGTGTGTGTGAGAGAGAGAGAGAGAGAGAGAGAGAGAGAGAGAGAGAGAGAGAGAGAGAGAGAGAGAGAGAGAGAGAGAGAGAGGAGAGAAACAGAGGGTTTTATCAGATGTTATACAAGCCGTTAAAAGAAAAAATATTAAAGTTAGGTGGTAAAGGGTCACTTTGACATGAGGACTGATCAGAAAATAGGTTAGAAACAGAGAAACTAGGAATCCAGTTGAGAAGTGATAGGAGTCTCATATAAACCCTTCTAAAATAGGGAATAGAAGAGCACAAACTAGAGAGATTCGGGAGGCAAAATTGACCATATTTAGTGATAGATTAGATTTGGGGGTTGCAGTGGTTTGAAAAAAAAATGGTCCCCAAAGGGAGGGGCACCAGGATGTGTGGCCTTGGAGTAGGTGTGACCTTATTGGAGGAACTATGTCATGTTGGAGGAAGTATGTCATGTTGGAGGAAGTACGTCACTGTGGAGGCAGGCTTTGAGGGCTCATACATGCTCAAGCCATGCCCATTAAACTGTCCACTTCCTGTTGCCTATGCAAGATGTACAACTCTAAGCTGCTTCTCTAGCTCCTTGTCTGCCTGCACACTGCCATGTTCCACCAAGACTAAACCTCTGAAACTGTAAGTGAGCCACCCCAATGAAATGTTTTCCTTTATAAGAGTTGCCATGGTCACGGTGTTTCTTCGCAGCGATAGAAACCCTAACCAAGCCCGGGGTAGAAGAAGGAAGCAAAAGGAGCAATGAATGACTTCAGAGTTGTGGGAACTGGTACTGGTGTGGATAGTGGGAGGGCAGGATGTCCAGACTACAGGGCAGGACCAAGATGGCTTGTCGCTTTTAGAAGACAGATGGGTTAATGGTGTGCACCTGAGTAGAATCATTGCTTAAATGGCAGAGCAAGCCCCTAGAAATGGTTATTGTTCTGACAGACCTTCTGAAGTGAGAAGAGAAAACTCCAGTGATAAAAGACAAAGAAGGACAAACAGAGGTAAACAGAGGTTGTGCTCAGAGAGCCAAGCTCGAGAAGTTCCCATGAGGGAACAGTCAGCAGTGTTGCTTCCCATAGGCAAACCGGCCTCCTCGCATTTCTCCAGACTGCCCAGGCAGGGGCAGGGCGATCTCTTGAGGGCCAGTCAAGGAGAACTACATCCCCCTGAGGAGCTGCATCCTTCTTCTTCTCCTAGTACCTTAACCCTCATTTTAAGTATTGGCTCCTTTCTGCGGTGACCTTAGGTCCCCACAAAGCACAATGTGTGCCCCGAGTTCACAGTGAAGAGGTGCTCAAATAAGCTATGATTGATTTCACTTAGAGCCACACAGCAGTTACCATTTTTGTGTATGCAGTGAACCTCACATCTCTGCTCCCCAAACTTGCTTACAACTAACTTAATGAGCCATTGTCCCCCGTGATTCACCCCTTATTCTGTATCACCCTCAGCCCGAGTGTCATTGACAGGAGGCTTGGGCTCAGGTTGGATGAAAGTCTGTCCTGCACCTGGAGCCCCTAACTCTAATTTGATGCCACATTATTTGAGGGGATCCAAGAACAAACTCTGATCAGGAGAAACACCAGGCATTCTTCTTTGCTAGTTCCCAGACTCCTAGAAATCCCTCTTGTGAAAACAGTTCTTTGGGGCTGGAGAGGTGGTTAAGAGCACTTGTTCTTGCAGAGGACCTGGGTTCGACTCCCAGCACCCATGTGGCGGGCCACAACCATCCATAATTCCAGTCCCGGGGTACTGGAAGCCCTCTTCTGACTTCCTTGGGGTACCAGGCATGTATGATGCACACACATACATGTAGGCAAAACATTCATACACAGAAGACAAATAATCTAAAAATAAAACCAGCCAGTTCTTCACCAGAGCGACAGGAGACTCATTATCTGAATGAACTCAGGTAACTGTGGAGCCATCAGCCCTTGCAGTCCTGAACAGCTTCCTATTCCAGGCATTACGAAATTTCCTTTCTCCAAATCCCTGACCCACAGAAAATGGGTTGTGAGGGAAAGGGCCCAAACTTCCATCAGCTGCAAAAGGCAGACGCCGGGAAGAGCAATAGGCTGTGGGGAGGAGAGGGAAAGCGCTGGTGGATTTTAAATCAGCTTCCAGGAGATGCTGCTGCCTGCTCTGTCCTTACGTGAGCTCAGTGACAGGGATTCAGCTCATGGAGGTCTTGGATTCTGTTCCCAGCACCCAAAACAGAAAACACCACCCCCAACTCACCGAGTCCTCACGACTTTGACATCATTTCACCCATTTTACAAGTAAGGAAGCTGAGGTGTAGAGATGTTGGGTAAGTTACCCAAATCAAACAACGGATATGTGATGTCCTGAGATTCAAACCCTGGTAGTTGCCCCAAAGTCCGTGATCTCACAAATAAAAAAGAAGGTGGCAAAAGAGACACAGCTGGGTGTGGTTATGCCTGCCTGTAATCATAGCCCTGAGAGGCCAGCACAGGAAACTCATGAATTCTAGAAGAGTCTGGGGTACATAGTGAGACTCTGTCTCAAAAAGAAAATAAGTTGGGCATGGTGACATATCTTCATGACAAAGAGAGTGTGTATGAGCGCACACGATATCGCTTACTCTCCTCAGCGAATGGTTTTCTTTCACGTTCTTCCTTTTCCATTAGCCATCAAAATGCTCGCTCCCTCTCCACTGCCTTGTGCTTCCCACCGTCAGTCTGGTATAACCTCTGCCGGCCCATGGTCTCCCAATGCAGAGGCCCATGCACATGGCCGACAAAAATCCTTCCAGGCAGAGCCAGGCCACGCATCTTCCCACAGTCTGTCTACACAGTCCTGCTGTTCGCGCAGCTGGGCTTGTTGCTCCAAACAGCAGAGAAGGGAGGCGCGAAAAGACACTGGGTGTCAGAAATCTTTTCATGGTCTGACCAGAAGAAATGAAACGCAGGTCCGGAGGTTTCCCGCTGCCGTTTTAGAGGCCAGCACTCTTTCATTTTCCAGTTTCCACTCCTGTCAATGGGCGTGGGGGACAGTATAGCAATTACTGTAGAAATTTTGCCATTTGGTTTTGAGATTTGCCCAAGGGAAGTTCCTTCCTAAAGAAATTGATTTTTTTGTTTCCTCTTGCAAATATTTAAATCTCTTTTTAAATGGAATATTTGTGACCTTTCCATGACCAGACTGGTCCATTGTGTTCAGTGGCTGCCTGGCCCACCCCTCCTTCCTTTGCCTCCCGCAAGGTCTCTGTGTCTGTTTTTCCAATTTAAAGAAACTGTTCACGGAAATCCCACCATGAAGGAAAACAGTGTGAGTCAATACACTTTGGGCCGGGGCCAACACTCAGATAAGTCCGTGGTACTTAGGCAAGAAGGGATTTGCCCCATGATTGTAATCAATCTGTCATTTGTCTGTCATAAACAAAGGATGGCTAGGTGTATTCGAAGACCCTGTTTGGAGTCAGTTGAGTGGGTGTCCTTGCATAACGAATTTAGCAGCTATTCACAGAACTGCTATACTTAGTTATTGATTACTAGTGAGTATACTCTATGGAAATAGAGAAGAGCTATTCAGAGTGCGTCTAGGACCTCACAGGTATTTCCTTGTGCGGTGTCAGCAATTATGCTCTTAGAGGCACACCGATGATCCTTTTGCTTAGGTGACTCCAGGGTCAGGCTGAGCAGGTGACAGTAGAAACACGGCACCACGTGACTGAGGGATGTCAGTCAGCAGAGGAGGGTCCAGAAAACTCCCGGTTTCTTGTAGAATGTTCCCGAGAATGCTCCTGTGGAGCAGGCGCACTGTTTGTGTGCTGTCTCCAAACTAAGTGGATCCCAAATCAGATTCTGTGAAGTAGAAACCACATTAAAAATTACATTTGGACCAAATGTCCCTTTTCCTTCCCACAGGAATTACAATTTTGATCAAATCAATGCTGAACCGTATTACTTTTTCTTCCTTGCTATGGTGTGTCTGGAAATGTGACAGAAAGTCTTTTCATGGCTTTGCTTTCAACATGCATTTACCTTTTAATGATATATTCTCCACCTGTAAAAAAAAATCTAATTATTGCCCACAGAAAATCAACACATTTTAAGCTTCCTCAGTATATTTAGGCTGTCAACAGTGTCCCGTCTGACATCCAGCATTACTCCACTTCCGCCTTTAATGGCTAGATTGTTTTCTAAAGACAGTCTAATGACACAAGACTCCTAAATTCTGTTGGAGCATTGAACTAAGAATGACCTGAGCAGACAGCGGTGCTCTGGCCATCTGTCACTGATGGACGTATTGATCTGACCATGGTGGCTGAGGGCACTGTGTCCTGAGGTGTTGATAACCCTCCTTCATATGTTTGTGATGGGTTTGACTTCTCATTGTCCTCCCAGCTATGGGGCCCTTGGGCAGTAAGCAACCTGGCTGGAAAAGCACACCACCGGGTCAAAAGGGTACATCAGTCCTCATACATTATTCTCTCGGGTCACCCCCTAGCACGTCTAAGTAAAGTGCAAGAGAAAGAGACCTTTGAAAAAGTTTTCCTTTGGAAACTTCCAAGTACCCAGGAGGTTGCTGCCCACCTAGACTGAAGGCCCGTTTTGCCCTTCTTCTACCTGTCGGACCCCTTTCAAACAGTCTGAGAGTCACCCATGGTTAGCATTTTACATCTGATTGCCGTGTCTCTGAAGTCAAAGGAGCCTGTTTTTAATGTTCTGAAAGGATGGCACGGGTAAATGGGGAACCCTGATCTCAGATTCTGTTCCAGGCACAAAGAAATGAAGCACTTCGGCCGTCCATATGGAGTCTGCTCCCTGGTGCTCAAAGCAGTTCAGTGTGGTCCTCTGATGGCGGAACACAACTCTGTGACAACTCGCATGGGAGGATGGGTTTTCTCTTTTGGATCTTTTTATATCCTGTGCAGGTTGACAAGAAACTAAATCCTTAAAAGACTGCCTTAGATATTTACATACGGCCATTTGGAACAATTACCACATCATAAATATGAAAAGTCACATTGTAAATGACTCACCGTCTTGAAAGTAGTGAAAGAAGTCATATATATGTGTATATATAGAACTCTAGCAAATATATATACATGACTCTAGCAAAATCCTGTCTGTTTCAGTACTGCTCCGTAAACATCAATTGTTGATGATACACAAACTACCTTTGTTGTTGGGTTGTTGTGTGTGTGCTAGAAATCACACCCAGGATTTGTATGTATGCTGTGTATACAGTTTTAACATTGAGCTATACCTTCAGCCCTTTTCATTCTCAGCCGTGATTCCAAGATCACACATAATAGATCGGGGTTGGAAAGTTACATATGACGTATAAGGGGAACAAACACCGAAGGGACCAAGCAACATACTTTGAATCCTCAAGGATACAGTCATCTATATAACGACTGGGGAACGTCCATCATATTAGCTTATTTATAAAACTTATTATTCAGCAAACATTTTCTAAAATTCTTAGAAATTCTTGGGGGACTTCATGGAGGGATTATATTAAGTCTTTTCCAAAGCCAAGTTTCAATATCCAGCACACATGTGGCAGATTAGAACCATCTGCAGCTCCGGAGTTAGAGCATCCAACTCCCTCTTCTGGTCTCAGTGGGCGCCAGGTGGTGGCGCACAGACATGTGTGGTATCCAGTGTGGCTTGGGGCCTTGACCTGACAAGGGCCTCAAGGGAATGAAGAAAGGACAGACACACAGACACAGGAACAGAAAAGCTGCGGCCAGGTGGGCAAGTACTATGGCAGGCAACCCAGAACATAGTGTGTTTATATAGACAGCACAGAGGGAGGGGCTGACTAGTCTCAGGACGAGGTGTCTGTAGGTGAGCAGTCTCGGACTATACGTATCTGGGAATAGGAAGCTGCACATGCTAGTTTTTGCACACACTTCGTACACACTAGTGCTTGCACCTTGTCAGCAGTCACACTGAGACCAGAGGAAGGGCTGGCCTTGGGGACGAGGCTCTGCCATCCCACTGGGCTTGGCCTTGGGGACGAGGCTTTGTCATCCCACTGGGCCTGACCTTGGGGATGAGGCTTTGCCCCTGGGCTTGAGGCACTGGTTCTTGTTATAGCCACCAGGTCAAACAATTCAATCTCTCAGGTCTTCGTCAGTTCATTACACATCCACTTCCGGCTTCCTCTGCTCCCCGAAGACATGCATGTAGTAAAAACACAAGAAGTTTTGTGGTATTTGTTACTGTGTAGTGAATTTATGATTCAGAAAAGAAATCAAGGACACTCTGATTGGTGGCAGCTGGGTGAGGACTAAGGGCAGCAAGCAAGCCTTGGCTCCATCCGGTGACTTTTACAGATGGAGATAATGGAAACACAGAAAGGGTTTTGTTTGCCCCGTTTCTTCTTCACCATTTCCTGTTTGTTTATTTGTCACATTTTTAAATTTCTTTTGGGCTTGTATGTATGGAGGAGAGATGACAATTGGCGGGAATCAGCTTTCTCCTTCCCTTTGGTTGTTTCCTTGGGTCTCTTGCTGTGATATTTGCACAAAAAACCTGCCCCTGAGTTTGTACCTTGAATCCTAACCCTTCCTTTTGTAACTAGGGCCATCATTCTATTTTAATTCCTTCTGCTGTGATAAAAACACCCTGCCCAAAAGCCACTTCACAGAGAAAAGGGTTTATTGGGCTTATACTTCCAGGTCACCTGCCATAATTGAGGGGAAGGATCTTGAAGGCAGGTCTGCATGCTATCCCATACAGCATTACATCCAACCAAGGACTTGCTTCAAGGTAAGGAAAGACAGCAGGAGCCATGGACAATCCCCTTGCTAAGTAACTCACAGATCAGCCTATACTCAGCTGGCTTTTTTGATATACTTCAGGACCTCTTGCCTAGATGGTGACACCCACAGTGGGTGTGTTCTTCCCACCAGTTCCCAAATAACCGACATGGAGGCTGAATATGGATATTGCATATGCTCAGCTGATAGCTCAGGCTTGTTATTAGCTAACTTTAACATTTTAAATTAACCCATATTTCTTATCTACCCTCTGCAAGGTGGCTCATGACTTGTCACCTCATTTTCTACATGTCCTGTTTCCTCTGCATCTGCCGGCATCTCCTCTGACTCTACCTTTCTGCATCCCAGCATCCTTAGTTTGGTTGTCCCATCTATACTTCCTGCCTGGCTACCAGTCAGTCAGCTTTTTATTAAGCCAATTTGAGTAACAAATCTTTACAGTACACAAAAGGGTTGTTCCACAGCAGGGCTGGGCTCTCCAGCACAAATTCACACTCATGATAACCTCATGGGTAATTCCTCAACTGAGGCTTTTTCTCTCAGGTAAACTCTTGGCTTTGTCAAGTTGATAGTTAAAGCTCACCAGGGTAACTATATGCCATAGTAACCAGCGTAAGAGGACCTGAGAAAACCTTACTTTAGAAAAAATCGTGGTAAGGTAAGAGGTTCAGCTACTTTAGGCTTGTGGAAGCAGGACTATAATCATGGTGCTGTAGTTGCTAACCTAGTGGTCTTTCTCCTTCACCATATAGTTGAGACCCAGGGGTCTCGAGTCTGTAAAGATTTTCGAGAATTATCAATACAAGGCAATGGAATGAACATTTTTCTGGTTTAACTTTAGGGGCACAGTACTTCAACACTTCAAGTAAAAAAGATATAGTTCACTTTCAGCAGTTATTTCTTTACTTTATAAATAGGTATATAATTTCAATTTTGTTTTGCTTGTTTTTTGAGACAGGGTTTCTCTGTGTAACAGTCCTGGCTGTCCTGGAATTTGCTTTGTAGACCAGGCTGGCCTAGAACTCAGAGATGTTTGCCTCTGCCTCCTGAGTGCTGAGATTAAAGGTATGCACTACCACTGCCCAGTCATAACTTTAATTTTTAAATAGAGATACACTGAAGTTATCTCGAGAATTGTTTAAACAACTCTTGTGCACCTGACTGTTTTATGTACCCAGAAAGTTATTAGCAAATTCACCGAACCAGAAGAGTGGACCCCCCATCTTTAAGGACTGTTCTGACAAGGCTCGAGTAAAAGACTGAAAGAGAGACTTGGACCCCTTGGTGTTCAGTGTCGCTTGGGTTGCCATGTAAGTGTTTTTAACACATTTTCCTGTCTTTTCCAAATTTCAGCTGGATGATGAGCACTTCTATTAGTGATCAGTTTTGTTCTGTTTGCTTCTTTCTCTATATTGGCTAGGACTAACTACGTAAAACATGGCCCACATGAAACTAAAACTTCTTGTCTTATCTCTCCCTTCCCTTCCCTCTCTTCCCTTCTTTCTCAGCTGGTTGAGTTCCCCAGGGCGTGCTGGCTATCACTAGGTTCAATCTGATCCTACAGCAGCAACTGCCTTAGAATCAACTGTACGCAAGTCCTGGGGCCAGAGCTGAAAGTGAGAAGTGTGTGTGTGTGTGTGTGTGTGTGTGTGTGTGTGTGTGTGCATACATAAATATGTAGTAGTTTAAATGACAATAACCTCCAAAGGCTCAAATATTTGGATGTTTGGTTCCTAGTTGGTGGACTGTTTCGAAAAGATTAGGAGGTGTGGCCTTGTTGGAGGAGGTGTGTCATTGAGGGTGAATTTTGAGGGTTCAAAAGCTTATGCCAGGCACAGAAAATCTCTCTCTCTCTTTCTCTCTCTCTCCTTCCTGCTTGTGGATCAGATGTAAGTCCTCAGCTCCTGTTCCAGGGCCATGCCTGCCTACCTCCACACTCCCTGCCCTGATGGTCACAGATTCACCCTCTGAAACTTTAAGCCAGATCCCAACCAAGTGCTTCCTTTGATAAGTTGCTTTCATCGTGGTGTCTTTTCAGAGAAAAAGAGAAGTAACTAAGACAGCCTGTATAGAAACACAAAGGTGTGCACATGCACACATACACATACAGTTTCCCACATCTATAGCATGTTCTCAGTCTTGGTAGGTTAAGATGCCAAGATGTTAGTCATCTACTTAAACTATGGGGCAAGGAGCTACAGCAATGAAAGAAGTAATATTTTTTTTTACATTTTAATTTACATGTGCCTGTATATGGATGGGTGTATGTAGGTGCCATGACCCAACTGTGGAGGTCAGAGGACAACCTGCGAGGATTGGTTCTTTTCTTCCATCACGTGGGCCTCTGATATGCTCAGGCTCCACAAGTATCTTTATCTGCTGAGACATCTCAGCAGTCTTTGCTTCTCTTTCTGTTTTCTTTCTGTTTATTTGAGACAGGGTGTCTCTACATAGCCCCAGTTGTGCTGGGACTCAGTAGACAGTCTGGCCTTCAACTCACAGGAATCCACCTGCCTCTGCCACCACACCCGGTTGTTATTTATCTATCTACCTATTTATTTATTTAGTTTTTTCAAGACAGGGTTTCTCTGTAGCCCTGGCTGTCCTGGAACTCTCTCTGTAAACCAGGGTGGGCTCGAACCAGAGATCTGCCTGCCTCTGCCTCTTGAGTGCTGAAATTAAAAGCATTTGCTACCATTCCTGGCTCCTGTTTCTTTTGCTTTAATATTATATAGTTCACACAAAATATTGTCCCAAATTAAACAACTCCTTTTCAAGTCCTGCAGGGCTTTGAAATGTGAAAATCTTGTTAATGTCTATTATCTGGTATAGGAGTTGATAGCAAATGTATGCCTTCAAATTAGTGAGAGGGTCCCTTGGATTCCTGAGCACAGGCATGTGGAAAGCATGACAGATGTTAATATACATCATTACCCTCTTTTCACATATGTGAACACAGAGAGCTAGTAAGCTAAACTATCTTGCTCAAACTCATATAACTAATTCACAGTCCAGTCAGGATTCAGTTTAAGTCTCTGAATCCCAGATCAGTACATTTTCTCCTGCTGTCTCTAATTATAGGAAAGACATCTTAAAATCTTCCAGCACTTATCGGAGTATAATGTGTTACCACAATTAATTCCTTTGTCTTCATGCAAGCTAACAGCTCCATAATGTTTCTAATTATGGATTATATGCAGATGTCCTCTATATGATGATAGTCTTTAGACTAAATTTAGACTGCACTCTGAAATACTTCATGCCCCCAAGAAATGTTATAAATGTGGAACACAGTTATTGATCTGCTCCAATGACTGCAAAGCAATATGGTCAGTATGGACTGAATCTGTTATCTTAGCCCCACACTATGTCCTTAACAAACACTGTCTCTCATACTTCACTGAAATTACCAGGGAAACTATGACTAATAAAATTGGTTTAGAACCAAAATTCAATAAAAGCAAAGTTAATTATATGCCTGTAAGAGAATAAGCATACAGTTAGATCAATATGCAAATCATGACCTTCAATGGTCTTCACTGCCTTCTTTTAAGCCAGTCTTGCAAAGATTAACTTACTCCCCAGAACTTCATTTCTTGAGGCCATCTATACTTAGATTATTAGATTTTTAATTGTTTGTGTACAAACGATATATTTATATTCATGTCCGTGCAACAGTGCAGAAGACAAATAATGACATCCAGCTTCATGTTAACCAAAGACCAGAGCATCTTAGGATACCGAATTCATAGAACGCTGTCTAGGCACTACGGCTGGACATCATGTTTGACACTGCAGGAAATACATATTAAAGTAGACATTAAACAGTTTATAAACTGGTGTGGAAAAGACAGCCAAGTTTACAAATGTAGTGTTTGCTGGTTTGTTTTTAAGTTAAAAACCAGACAATAAGCAGTAGATTGGAAAATGGGTGCATGGGTGCAGACGATGGAGAAATTTGTTGCCTACTTAGGGAGTCTTCACCAAGGAGATTACATTTGATTGGATCTTGAAGAACGAGTAGAGTCTTCACTGGAGGAATAAGAAGGCAGGGCTGGGGGAAGAAGTGACCAAAAGCAAAGGATAGGACATGTTGAATGTGTAACTGAGGACCATAACATGGCATCTTCCACCGTGCTGGCCAAATATGCTGGAACGACCCTGGTATACAATTCTTTTAGGGTTTTCCAGACAGGGTCTCTCTGTGTAGCCCTGGCTATTTTGGAAATCACTCTGTAGACCACACTGGCCTTGAACTCACAGAGATCCAGCCTCTGCCTCCTGAGTGCTAGAATTAAAGGCATATACCACCACTACCTGGCAGCATACAACTTTTGACTTCTGACATTGTACTGGTTAACATGATACACCCCGTGGTGGTTTGAAAGAAGATGGCCCCCAAAGGGAGTGATGTTATTAGGGGGTGTGGCTTTGCTGGAGTAGGTCTGGCCTTGTTGGAGGAACTGTGTTTAGCCTTGAGGTCTATTTTGCTCAAGTTTCACTCAGTTTGATAAATGGTTCACTTCCAGTTACCTTCAAATCAAGATGTAGAACTCTCAGCTCCTTCTCCAGCACATGCCTGCCTGCACACCATCATGTCCCATTGTGACGCTAATGGACTAAACCTCAGAACTGTAAGACACCCCAATTAAATGTTCTCCTTTATAAGAGTTGCCATGGTCATGGTGTCTCTTCACAGCAATAGAAACCCTAACTAAAACACATGGTAAATATACCTGAGAGTCAGTCTTACATGGGAAACAGCAGGTAATAAGTTACTTATACATAAACATGAATATAGGGTCATCAAGATGACTCAGCAGGTAAAGGTACTTGCCACCAACCCTTGGGACCTGTGTGGTAAAAGGAGAGATCAGTTGTTCTCTGATCTCCATACATATGCTGTGGCACCCATGTGCGTGCACACACACACACACAAACCATAGAAAAATGAAATTAAAAGTTAAAAAAGAGAAGTGACTGGGAAACACGTAAATACCCAGTTAAACCCAAATTAAATGCATTTGCTGATTTAGCATCCCCTCGGGTCTGAAAATGTGTGTAACCACTCTCTAGCACCCTACCACGAGCGAGGAAGGATGAGAGACCGTCAGGGTGGACAGAGACAGTGGTTTGCCTCATTCAGGTGAGGGCAAGTATCTTAGCTTTGCAAATTGTAAAAAATGTATAGCCTTGCAACATGTTGCTAGTAGCTTAAGAGTCACTAGGTTTATGGCAAATCAGCTAGCTTATAACTTTGCTACTGACCTCTCTACTAATTAATTCATGAATGGCCTTTTCACAGCTGCTGTTGTCAGTGCCTCCTCTTCCCTCACTTCCTTATCCTCATCTTTTTCCTCCTTTTCCCCTCTTCCTCTTTCCTTTTGTCTTCTTTCTCTCTTCTTCCTTCTCCTTTTTATTTTTTATTTTTATTTTTTTTTTTTTCGAGACAGGGTTTCTCTGTGGCTTTGGAGCCTGCGCTGGAACTAGCTCTTGTAGACCAGGCTGGTCTCGAACTCACAAAGATCCACCTGCCTCTGCCTCCCGAGTGCTGGGATTAAAGGCGTGCGCCACCACCTCCCGGCCTTTATTTTTTATTTTTTAAAATTTCTTTTTGGGACAGAGTCTCACTATGTAGCTCTAGCTGGCCTGAACTAGCTATGTAGACCAGACTGGCAATGAAGTCAGAGATCTGCCTGTCTCTGCCTCCTGATTTTTGGAATTAATAATATTCAAAATCACATCTGTGGGCCGTGGATGCTTCTTCAACACCTGTTAAGAGTTTAGAGCAGGAGGCTGGAGAGATGGCTCAGTGGTTAATTGCACTGGCTACTCTTCCAGAGGACCCAGTGGCCTCATGGCAGCTCACAACTGTCTGTAACTCCAGTTCTAGGGAACCTGACACCCTCACACAGACATACATGCAGACCAAAACTTAATTCACATGAAATAAAAAGAAATACACTAAAAGGAGTTTGGGGCAGAATGCCGGGATGGTGAGATGACTCCTTGGGTGAAAGCTGGTGAAGGGCCTAACCAGGTGGGTTTTATCTCCAGAACCCACACGAAGGAAAGAACTGAGTCCTGTAAGCTGCCCTCTGACCTCTACATGCTCACCCCTGCCCACTGCCAAATAAAATTTTTTGAAATGAGATTAGAGCAGAATTCTCTAATGTTACCTGAAGCTTTCCTGGAGAAAACCAGTTCTTTATATTTTTGTAGAATGAACTGTATCTTGGCCCTGTGGAGCAGATCTGCATTCCTGCTACTTGGGAGGCTGAGGCAGAATGATCACAAGTTCAAGGCCCACAGGTTCAAAAACAGCAAGAGCAATGTAGTGAGACCGTGCCAAAAATTTTTTAAAAAAGTAAGAGGGCTGGAGGATGTAGTAAAGTATTCGCTTAGCTTAGGGGAGGAGGGCGAAGAGAGGAGGAGAGAGAGACTATTAAAAAATGCACCTTCTGAAGCTTTTTGTTCTTAGGCGGACTGAAGAGTTGAAGTAACTTCTTTAATTCCCAGATAACTTGAGAGACTTTTTCTTGGCTCCTTTCCTCTATTTGGTTTTCTCCATAACTTTTATTTTTAATGAAAGAAAACATACATTTTGAAGACTAATATTCTGAGGTCATTTATCTTTCCATGCCAATTATGTGATCTGGAATAAAGGGTTTGCGTCTCCAGGGCTGTGAGACTGACTGAGACCCTTTGTGTGTGGAGAAACTCATTTTCAAAGAAACCAACTGTTCTTGTGAACTTCCTGCTCACTGGCCTGGACAGACTTCCCACTGCTGTCTGTCCATTTAACCTGATTGACTTGCAGGGTCCTTAAGCCCTCTCTGGACCATTGAATAGCTTAAGCTTCTGGGTAGATGTGAGCTGTCTGGGATACTTATACAAGGTTTTGATTTGGGTGACAAAAGGAACCATAAAAAAAACAATGATTTCATAAACACGTGCATCTTTTGCAAACATGAATATTAAAAATACACAGTCTCGACCATCCTGAAACCCAGATTCAGACTTGAGATCACAGCTCCGTGAGAGTACAGAGGCCTCATGTCCAGCACTGGGTGGTGGCGGTGGGGCGGGGGTGGAGTGGGGACCTTGGAATCTAATAAAGTTAAACACACTGTTGTAGAATACACCCTGTCGAGGAGAACTGGGCAAAGCACGTGGCTACTTAATCGTTTGGGCTAGGGAAGACTTCAGTGGGCAACCAGTTTTGAGAGTGGGCCTTAGGGATGTATGTAGTAGAAATGACAAGACCTTTCAGGTTGAGCCAACGATCAATGCTAAAAAGGCTTGGCTCTGTTCTGTGTGAAATAATACAAACTAAGAGGTAGAAAAAAATGTAAATTTGAGGATTATTTTAAAAATTCCATTGCAGCTGATCCATTCACAGCAACTAAAATTTGATCACTCACATACTATGACTTGATTTATTCTTTTGAATTACAAATAAATCGATCCCTTTCATTCCTTTAGATCACCAGTCATTACAGAACATTACCACAGGCTCTGAAATCCAGTGACAAAATTCTGCATCCTTTCTCTTCCTTTAGATGAGAAGAATAAGCACAGGTGTGGATGGTTATAGTGACAACGACCAACTGTGGTAGTTTTTAGAAGGTAGTAAGATATTTTTTTTTCCTCAAGACTGTGTAGCCCTGACTGTCCTGGAACTTGCTCTGTAGATCAGGCTGGCCTTGAACTCAGAGATCTGGCTGCCTCTGCCTCCTGAGTGCTGGGATCAAAGCCGTGCACCCCACCGCCCAGCAACAGTAAGATAATCTACCCTCATGATTATTCCAGCTCTGTATTGCACTAGGTACCGTTTGGTGGAAACAGTAAGTTATGCCTCAGTTTTCATGCTTTAAAGACATGATTTTCTCTAAGTCATACACAAATATTTATAAGGAAGTACTAATTGCCAATCTGTGAATTGCTGAGGTTTTGCTTATTTTTATTTTATATGTGGGTGCTTTGCCTGCCTATGTACCACATTCATACAGTGTTCACATGGGTCAGAAAAGGGTATTGGGTCTCCTTAGACTGGAGTTACAGATGGTGGTTAGCCACCATTTGGATGCTGAGCATTGAACCTGGGTTCTTTGGAAGATCAGTCAGTGCTTTTACCCACAGAAGCATCTCTCTAGTCCCAATCTGTGATTTTTTTCTCTTTTAAAACCTTCTTTTCTTCCAGGCCACATAAGCAACATAGAGAATAAATTAACAATTTATTTTTTATTTATAAAAGATACCCCAATGTTTTTTGCTAAGTATCATAAAAGATTACTGATTTTCAGAAGGAGGGAAATAGACTAAAGCCTTTTTACATTCATGAAAATTGTAGGTTATAAAAATGCTGTTGTCTCACATTGCTCAAAGCCATTGAACTGAACTTGGAAGTATGGAGGTTATCTCTCTTCACCACCCAGATATTATTATTTGTCCAAATAGCACTAGCATCCAGAGGTGCTAGTGAACATCTTTAATCCAGCACCCCAGAGGTATGCATCGGCAGAGGGAATTTCTGTGAGTTCAAGGACAGTCTGGTCTATATAGCGAGTTCCAGGCCTGTTGGAGCTATATGTGAGACCATGTATCAGTAAAGACTTAAAAAAAAAAAGAGAGAGTAAACTGCTGTGGGATAATCTTTTTGTACACTGTGAAGCTGTGTCTCTTTCAAGGTACCTTCTGATTGGTTTAATAAAGAGCTGAACAGCCAATAGCTAGGCGGGAGAGGATAGGTGGATCGTCTTCCGGGCAGAGAGAGGAACTCTTGGAAGGAATTAAGAGAGGCAGAGATTCGCCACCCACACACGGAGGAAATGGGACATACAGTATGGAGGAGAAGTAACGAGCCACGTGGCAGAACATAGATTAAATGGGTTAAATTATAAATGCTAGTTGGGAACAAGGCTAGATTAAGGCCAAACTTTCACAGTTAATAAGAAATCTCCGCATTATTATTTGGGAGCTGGTGATCCAAAGACAGTCCAACTATAGTGGATGGGATTCCCACCATGTTTATCCTGTGCATATGGTGCATATTGGTGCGGTGTTACGGTGTGGGGGGATAAGAGCCTTGCACAGTGCACTCAGGTGAAAAATTAACTGATAGTGCAAAGCGCAAGAAGATGTGTCAAAAGATAATCCAAGGACACGAGCCACGTGCCACGCATTGGTCAGATGTGAGGACAGGGATCCATGAGAACATGCCCGAGGGTGGGTGTCAATACTCTTCTCCACGTCTAACACATTCTCTGTAAATGAGATCATAGAGTACAGGTGACTGTATAATCTGGGTTTTAACCCAGCAGTATGTTTCAGGAGCTTTTCCGTGCCAGTCTTGGTCTGAAGCTTTGCATTGCTTCCTGTCCTGTGTGTGCTGTGGCCTACTGAGCCACCGCCAGTGGTAGTTGATAGTGTAGTCATTTCTAAGGGAGATGGACTTGAAAAGGTTTCGAACACCCAAAGCTGCAGAGAACTTTAGCTGTATTTGTTATGCTAACTTATTTTTTTTAAATAAAAAAGATATGCTACTGTATGTCCAGTACAATTAAACATTTTAGTTATACTTGGCTTGGGGCAATCATTTAATATTTGTCCCCCATTCTTGTCGTTTATGGCATGCTAGTAACCACCTGGCCCGGCTTTGCTGTAGACCTCCAGTGACCAGTGTTCACTGTCCTTAAACCTCATTCATTTCTCTGAAGCTTCGTTTTCTTTGTTTTTCGTTACTGTTTTTGTCTACTGCCTCCAGTAAACAGAGGTAACACACGTTCTAGTTTTCAATGCGGTTGGCTTTCCAGTCAGTCTTCATCTGACGCTGTTACATGGTTAGCTTAGATTGGGCTATTCTGGTTCCATCTTTGGTAGTAAAAATTTGAAGTCAGTTCCAGGACAGGCTCCAAAGCTGCAGAGAAACCCTGTCTTGAAAAACAAAAACAAAAACAAAAAAGAAAAAAAAAAATTGAAGTTGGCTGGGATATTGCTCTATTTGTCGAGTGCCTGGAATCCTTGGGTTCAGTCTTCAACCCCGTCATGGTGACATGCCTGTCATCATAACACTCAGGGGAGATGGAGGCAGGAGGATCAGAAGCTCAAGGTCACCCTTTGCTGCATGCAGATCAAGCTCACAATGGGCCTGGGCTCAAGAGACCCTGTCACAGGAAAGAAAACACAGCTCTTGACTAACCTTCAACGTGAATTTCACCTTTGATGGCTTTCACTTAGTCTTTAAAGTCTATCTGAACTGCAGCTGATAAAAAAAGGCCCCGTTTAATAGTGAAGCAAGGGATGGACAGCACCCATGCTCTGTACTCTGAACATCTGGTAGCCAATAGAGCTTGAGCCTAGGAGCCCTGTGGATGCCAAAGCGCGAGCAGACTTCAGTATAAAGGTGTGGTGTTTCATAGACCTCCAGCAGGCTTTAACCCATTCCCAGGTGTCTGTTATATCTGGCATACTATGAACGCCTAAGTTGTAATACTATATTGTTTAGGGAATAATAAGAAGAAAGAAGTCTATGTGATCAGCGCTTTTCCCTAAATGGTTTCAATCTGTAGTTGGTTGTATCTGTGGCAACAGAGCCTACTGGCAGAGATTTGCAGTGGGCTCTTTGGGGTCAGTCTCTTTTCATACAGTATTTTTGGTCATCTCTTTTCTTGCTAAGGAAGAAACAAAGAAGAGAAAGGTTTATTGTTTCAACATAGAAATATTTCTGGGCTTGTTTAAGATAGTTCAGAAAAAAAAGGCTGTAGGCCTACCACAATCCTTCTTAAAGAAATGCTCATATCTGTAATCTCAAATTCACGTCAGTAAATTGAGAATAATTCACAAAAGTAGGAGTATTTCTTTTTCTAAGTAAAGCGAAAATGGTCTCTAAGAAGAATTTTACAACAAAACAGTTTAAAATTGCTTTCCTGGTATTTCCAGACACTGGAAATATTTGCATATCTGAGGCAGAAATTTAGCAGCAAAAAAATTAAATAAAGTTCTTGAGAGATGAGATTCTGCCTTCTTTGCTGTCCTAAGAGGTGTTTTGGAAGAGGGTGAGTCACCACAGTGAACTCAACCTAGAGCGTCCTGACAGTTTAGAGCCCCGTTTTCAAACATGCTCTTACAAACTGTGGATGGTGGCTTTTTCCAAAATAAGAGTGGACTGTGGCGGAGTTTAGAGACCTGAAAGCCATCTAGTTCCTAGTCGTGGGACTTTCCAGGGACTGTGTCTTTCCATGCTTTAGCAGAATAAATTCCACCCTTTGCCTCCTTGGCTCTGTGTGTAGGCACAACAGCGAGTGGGTATAAAGAAGGAGGGTCCATGCAGTCACTAACCTCAACGGGAAACAACAGGATCGTTGGAGTCTAAAAGGCAGGGGGGGATTCGATCTTTGGGCTCACCTATAATTTGTGCACCATAAATGTGGAAGGAAGTCAGCAGGGACTTTCTAATGACAGTGCTGTCTATAAGAGCGGCATCAAGCAAGACATTGGCATAAATCATTGGCACTTTGCAAAGTGTCACTTCTGTCAACCTTCTGGTGATGTGATCTTTAGTCTTTCAAATCCATAGACTGGCATTTGGATCAGCTAAGCATCTCACACTCTGTCTTGCATATTAACGCTCATGCAGCCAATACCGCAGGGCTGGGCTAACCCTGTTTTAAACAGTTTTCAGCCCCTGGCCTAAGAAGTAAGCTTTGTTCTTGGTGTAGTGTGTAGAATTTCCTGTTCTCAGATGCTGATAAGTCTGTTGATTCATTTTAGCAATCTGAGAGGGGACAACGAAGCAGGAATGATTCTTGTGTTATGTTAGAAGACGTTTAGTATTGTAAAAATGTTGATTTGTAGTTAAAGCTGTCTTACTTTGGGTTTACACTTCATTCAGGAAACAAACGGCTTGCGAATGTAACTGTTTTTCAGGTATATACATATTATAAGAGCAGAAATAATGACATTGACGATACAATCAATTGCACTTGGTCTGAGGAAATAAGGTTAATCTGCCTATGTGCATGGGATATCCATATACTGAATTTGAGTGAATGCCCGTGGGGCTGAAATCCTGAGGAATTTGCATTGGTGTTCAGTTCTGGAGTTGAAATGAAAGCTATTTGGAGAGGCAGAGCTGGCTTCATATCTCCTCTTCAGGTTTCCAGCACTTTATCCCTAAACGTCATGTTCTAAGCATAAGACTTTTTTGGTTTTTATTTTGTGTTGTTACAGAAGGGAAGGAAAGGCCTTCAGTATAATCCTGCTTTGCCTTGTTCTGACTTCTCCGTCTACTTGAAGTCTTGGGGCAGCATCTCCTGAGCAGGGTAGAGACCACAGATAGAAGGAGGCTGGGGGAGTGAGTGAGAGATAAGGAGGAGGAGTGCAAGGATTACTTAGGGGGGGGCGTGGGAAACAACTCCCAGGCAACTGGAATTCTCTTAGCTTTTGTTGGAGTCAGATTCTCCCACATTTCCATTGTAATTGCCTCTCCATTCTAACCTAGTATCTACTCATCCCTCCCAGTTCCTCACTGATGGCTCTCTCTCTCTCTCTCTCTCTCTCTCTCTCTCTCTCTCTCTCTCTCTGTGTGTGTGTGTGTGTGTGTGTGCGTGTGTGTGTGCCACGGCATCTGTGTGATGGTCAGGACAACTTGTGGGAACCAGTTTTCTCCTTTTTGGCCTCTGGGGACCAAACTCATACGGCCAGGCTCTTGATTTGTTCAGTCATTTCTTCATATAAAAATGGACACACTGATATTCACTTATTCTGCGAATTTTGTAGCTTAAATCGCTCCATGCTCAGTGTTGACTGTTGAATCTTTCAGTTGACTTCTGCTGTGCTTGGACACACACAGTCGCTGTGGGGTCTTTGGAGAACTTCTTTCTTGGGCACTACTGGATACTCTAAACTCACTTTGTGTATCTCTTGATGCTGATCTGAAGTCACCCACTACTTTCTGGCTTAAGATATGGAATCTGGGGCTGGAGAGATGGCTCAGTGGCTAAGAGCACTGGCTGCTCTTCCAGAGGACCTGGGTTCAATTCTCAGCAACCACATGGCAGCTCACAACTGTCTGTACAACTCTAGTCCCATGAGATCCAACACCCTCACACAGAAACACATGCAGGTGAGATACCAGTGCACATAAAATAAAAATAAATCTTAATATAAATTTAAAAAAATGTGCTATTGCTGGCTGAATCACCCCACTCTTCTTTCATGCCTTTTGCCACCAGAATTAAGTAATAATTCTTTAACATAAAGTTTGAAGTTCTTTTTGCTTTCTTTATTCTTGAAATTTTCATTTTTAGCAATAAAGCTAAAAAGGAACAAAGAAAAAAGTGTTCAAGTCCAGGTTAGTTAATTTCTAAACTGTCATACGTGAAGGGATTTGACTAAATGGTGTCAAAAGTTAAACCCTGTGTCAAGGCTTTGTGATATTTCATCCTAGTGACTTGACGTAAGATGACAGTGTATTTATTTTCAAGGTGGCTTCAGATAAGAGATATGACTGCAATCGGGGAGTTTTCATTATTTGAGCACTGAGAGACATGGTTCGAAAAAAGTTGGAAGTATGCATGAGGATGCCTGGCCTTGAATCCTAGGCTGCATTTTATACACTATGGTTGCCACATTCCTCAGCTTGTGAACCCTGTCCAGTGACTGTGAAGAAATGAAGGAAGGACAGACATTCAGACACACAGACACAAAAACATGTGGAGCAAAGCTAGGGTCAGGTGGGCTGTGCGTATGGCGCCACCCTCTGCATTGGGAGCAGCAGTGTTTGATACAGTGCAGAGGAAGGGGTTTGCTGGTCTCAGTGGGAGCTCTCTGTAGGGGAGCAGCTTCAGACTGCAGACACCTGGGAGGAGGAAGCTGCCATTGCTAGTTTCCACTCATCCTTGGACCGGAGGAAGAGTTTGTCTTCCCCAGATGCAGGGGAAAGGCCTTGGTCCTTGACATGTTGTGTTCTTGTCAACAACGAACAATTGCTCAGGACTTCCTCTTCTCTTTACACATTCACTCGGGACATCCTGAGCTCCCCACGTGCGGTGACGATTTTCAGAAGCCAGACCCATTTGTCCGAGACTCTGCAACATATACTGAAAATATTACTTGGAGTGAAGTTGGCCATGTGTGGTCATTGAAACAGTAACAGCTTGACATTCAGGTTGCTGACGCCATTAGGGGTCAGGACTGGTGGCACCAATTGCTCCTTTGTCCCTTCATTGATACTCATTTGCTTTATTACCTTGTGGACATAGATGTTCAAGTAAATTATAGGAGTATTTTAAATATATTGTATAAAATGAAGTCTGAAGTGGACTGTACAGACTCATTTGCTTTTATAACACTCTATTACTATTAGATTTCAAGCAATGCTAGGAAGCCCGGGAGGAAGTAGAGAAATGTTCTCCTTAACCTAATTGTCGCCAAAGATGATCGCACGTGCACACATAATCTCATTGTCCGCGGCTGGAAAATTATAGGAGAGTGAGAACAATTTCGAAGCCTCAGGCAGGAAACAGTAATACATCTTAGTCTTTAAACTGGCACAATAAATATTGCCCAGCTTGCATTTTCCTTTGGAGTTTGTGTTATTTGTTAATCCCCCCGCTTTGTCGTGAACATCTCTGTCTGCCCCTTACTCCGTTTGTTTCTGAGCTCAGGTAAGATGCTTGGTAGGCCAGCCGCCCTCTGGAAGGATAATAATTGATTACAGATACAATTTGCTTTGCCCCAAGCCCTGAAATTGGAACTCTAATCTTTTAAAATCTTTAGTGTTTTATGATGCATTCCCTAACCACCACCACCCCCACTTTAGCTCTGTAACCTTTTCTAGCTAACTCTCAATCAGAATGCTCACATTGGTTATCTGCAGATAGTAACTGGCTAGTAAACGCACTCACTGTTTTCTTTGAGACAAGTTCTTAGGTTCTTGGCTCATTGTATAATTCTTGCATGTTATTGATGGGTTGTCACTTAAGGGGAAAAAGAAACATTGCAGCAAGGATAGTCGCATTTTTATTTTTTAAAAGATTTATTTATTTTATTGTATGTGTATGAGTGTTTTGCCCGTGTATATATGTACATGTGTATATGTGCACCACATATGTACCTGGTGCCCAGGGAAGTCAGAAGAGGGTGTTGGATAACCTAGAACTGTAGATAGCAGTGTGTAGTGGCATTTCAATTGTATTTTAATAAATAAAGACGGCCTGAAGATCAGAGAGTAAAACAGCCATACTGGCCAGCCTTACAGACCAGGTAATAGTAACTAACACACACCTTCAATCCCAGTAGCCACACTAGTTGCCATAGAAACCGGGCAGTGCATGCCTTTAATTATGGTGGTGCATGCCTTTAACCCCAGCCCTAGAGAGGATTATAAAACGGGAGGAAACAGCTCTTAACACACAGTCTCATTCTGAGATTCCATGAGGCAGGATCGCCATTTCAGACTGAGGTCAAGGTAAGAGCCAGTGGCTGGCTGTTTTGCTTCAGATTTTCAGATTGAACCCCAATTTTTGACCCTGAGGTTTTATTAATCGTGCTTCTGTGGTTGAACCACCATATGGGTACTGGGTCTTGAACCTGGGTCCTCTGCAAGAACTACAAATGCTCTTAACCTCTAAGCCATCTCTCTAGCTGTTAGATAATTGCATTTAGCAAGTATTCGAGAAGAATTTCACAGTGGGGCATAAAAACCAACCTGAAATATCTTTTTCCTCCTATACTATATCTCCTGTAAAACAGATGGTGATGAAAGTGAGAAAGAGAGGCCCCAGCAGGTGCTGGCAGAGCCAGAGGAAAGCAGGGGACAGAGGAGGAAGGCAGTTTCGGATGAACATAATCTGGGAAGTGCTTCGTTATCTCTTTTCACCCTTTCTAGAAAATGGCACAAGACCTTAACAAGCGATGTGGATAGTAAAGAGAAAAGACATATTTGGGTTCCAAATAGTGGAGATATGAAGAAGAAAGGCAAATCCTTCAGCCCAGTGGTAAGCTAACTCTATCAGGACAGGGTGGAAGTAAGATTCCCATAGGTAAATTATGTATTCTTTTCCTGCATGTTGATAAAGATGTGTATTTTTTCCAGCCTTAAAAATTGTGCTACTCAGCTTTTGGCACATGGAAAGAGGGGGCATCTGACCTTTTGCAGGTCAGTTGGTGGGAGAATGGTACAGTCGGATTCTTACATTCTCCTGCAGCGATTGGCTTCCCTTAGCTGATGGTGTCCCCCGCTTGGCATTTCCACTCGTCTCCACTCACTGAACAAACCGCTGGGGTGATGGCATTTTTAAGTGGGTATATGATACGGCAGGAAAGAACTATGCGTCTTCATCACTTGCCACCTTCCCAAGCCTCGCAGCGTATGTCTTTGCCAAATGTGAGTGGAAAGGAAGGGGCCACGCGGACATTCTCCGGCTGGCCTTGGACAATGCTGACAGCACACATCAGCCACTCAGCACTTTTCCAAGTAGCAGCTCTTGCCCGGCTATTCAACTTTAACCTGGGAAAAGGAGGTCATCTCAAGAAAGAGATGCACATCAAAGATTGTGCTGGAGGTCCCCGAGAGAGAAGGCCATCTTCTGATATTTCCTTTAGTTCATTGTCAACACCCTCTTCGGGGAGAGAAATGCAAGTGCTTTTCTGTCAAGGCAGAAACCGTGTGTAGATTCATCACTGCAAGCCAAGAAGAAGGAAAAGGGTTTTATCTCAAAGCCTCGGGAGCAACCATAATAAGCATTAGCATTTTTGACCATGTGTTAGGCATTGTACTTGGTGTCTTACATAAATTGTCTAACTAATCCTTACAACAATCAGAGCTACACCTCATTTTTCTCTTGAGATAAGCTTCTTCCTGCAGCAGACTTTGTGGTTAAAGTGCCACTTATTTAAAATTACATCCTGTTTCTGACCTGCACTTTTTGATCATTGTTCCATATTATCAAGTATTCTGTCGGACCTCTGCTTCATTAGCCTCAAATATGCCATGTTTTTCTGCTCATCTCCTGCTTTGCTGTCTTTTACTACCCATGGATAACAGAAGTGGAAGATGATTGTTCCGGATTCTGCCCTTCTACACTTAGGGCTACCCTTATGCTCATTCCCACAGCCTCAACACAAGGTCAGACTCCCCAGAGATGGGCTAATGATCCCCAGCTACTTCCAGGCCCTAAAGCCTGGAACCTGTGGCTGTTGCCTATAGTGACACACGGCAATGGGGGTGGAGAGGCTACCCTGGGTCATCCCTGTGAGCCCTGCATAACACAGTCCCTAAAAGGGATATGGGAGGTTGAGAGAAAAATCAGAGGGAGGCCATGTGGTAATGACAGAGCAAAGTCATTGAGTGAAAAGATAGAATGAAATATAGCGGGCATACGCCAACAAGGCAAAAGGCAAGCGCGTGAGGTAAAAGTGCTTCCTCAAAACTAAGGCGCTCCCACAAAGCTAGTTGCATCATCTGCCCAGGGGCCAACAGCAACTGATGCAAACCCAGAGCCTATTGTGCAACACCAGCCACGCCAGATGAGAGCAGAACCTGCGATCACTGTTATTTCTTCCCTGTATAACTTAACCCCTTTGGTAATAAACTGAGTTTGCTCACCAACTCTCCAAGTCTGTGTCCTTGTAGTCCGCATCAACTCACCCCCTGCCCCTGAGGCGGTGGGGCGCAGTTGGGGATAATGGGCACAATGAAGCACTTTGAAAATGGACGAAGCCACAAGCCAAAGAACATGGGCAGCCGGAACCGTGAAACCAAAGCACGGACGAGTGCTCAGATTCTTCAGAAGAAACTAACATCCCCTATGTCCTACTGATACCCAGTGAAGCTGACATAAAACTTAAAAGCTCCAGACTGTAAAAAGAAGTTTACATCATTGTCTTAGTTTGTGTTGGAACAGAGGGGCTATTATAGACTTAGTGGTTTTATTTTCCAAAGTTCTTGAGCTGAAGAAGATCACAACCAAGATGCTCCCAGATCCAGTGTCTGGTGGAAGCCCTCTTCCTGATTCGGAGATGCTGGGTTCTCCTTGCTTGCCTACATGGTAGGCAGTGAGAAAAGAAGAGGCAAGCTCCCTTGGTTTTTTTTTTTTTCTTTTGAGGGTTTCTCTGGCTGTCCTGGAACTCACTTTGTAGACCAGGCTGGCCTCTGCCTCCCTGAGTGCTGGGATTAAAGGCGTGCGCCACCACCGCCCAGCTTCTTGTCTCTTCTTTTTTTTTTTTTTTTTGGTTTTTCGAGACAGGGTTTCTCTGTGGCTTTGGAGCCTGTCCTGGAACTAGCTCTTGTAGACCAGGCTGGTCTCGAACTCACAGAGATCCGCCCGCCTCTGCCTCCCAAGTGCTGGGATTAAAGGCGTGCGCCACCACCGCCCGGCCTTGTCTCTTCTTATAAAGGCATTGATGCTGCTATTTAGGCTTCATGCTTATGGCTTAACTACCTCTAAGGGGTCCCATTTCCAAACACCATCACAATGGGTAATTTTGGGGTCCCTGAGTTCACAGGGGTTGTTTTAAGTCACTAGGTTTGTGGCAATTTGCTATAGCAGTGGTATAAAATGAATAGTGTAACGTGCAGACCTTAGAAGACCATTCTGCAGAGCTACCAAATTCATGTGTAGCTAGCACCAAACACACTATATTGCAACTGTGAGTTCTCAAGATGTCATGTTTTTGGTAAGCAAGTCACCACTCGTACCCTCTCACACTGTGACATCCCCCGCACCTTCCAAGATGCACACATAGGAACAAAACAGCCCTGCTCCCTCTGGGACTAGCTAGTCTCCTTTCTTAGAATGAGAATGATGTTGCTCTTAAGGGAGGTCATGGGAAAGCAGCATCTCTGATTTACTCTCAACTGTTTTTGTCTTTTTTCACCTGCACTTGTTTGTTAGGGTAGGGTTACCATAGCAACAAGATGGTAGTGCTTGTTCTTCCTTTGCTATCTCAGGAGGGTGAACGTGAAGAAATCTCTTCTTCCTTGGAGCATTTCTATGCTTCAGACTTGATGTTTATTCAAATGCTGTTTGCAACCAGGAGTTGCAGAGGAGGTTTTGGGAAGTTCTAGACCTAATGGGAAAGAACCCCAGCTATTGTAGTGTAAGGAGAATGATTATCACAATGTGAAATAGTATCTCAGAAAACGTGCTAAAGCTACAGTGGAGAAAAAATTTTAACAGAGCATTGATTTACAAGGAATATTTTAGTACTAGCATCAACCCTAATAGTTATCCTAGAAGTAGGGTACTGTGTTAAAATGTTTTATGATTGACAGCAGATCTATATTAACAATTGATTTTCAAAGAATAAAATGCATTACAACTTAGCCGATGATGAAACTAAATTTCTCACCATTTACTTGAACTCAAATAATTCAGATTTTATCCAGGATTATACTGACCCGTGGAGAAACTTATTCAAAGACCCTTTCCCCACCTCACCTTTTCCTTTTTCAGCATAGCATGTGCCAGGGCCTCATACATGCCAGGTCAGTGCTCAATACTAGGCTATAGCCCAGCCCTGTATGCATTTTTATTTTGAGATTAGGGTCACTAAATCATCCAGGCTGGTCTTGAACTTGATCTGAAGCCCAGACAGTGTAACTCTCCTCGTATGTGGACTCTTCCAAGCCTGTGTTGGACTCTCTCCCTCACTGCCCTGCAAAGGATTAAAGGAGGGCTGAGCGAAGGGACAGATTTGTTAGTCTCCAGCAACATCTTAATTCGAAGCTACAGTCTACGAGTACACGCATTAACGGTGTTCTTTAGAAGGTTCTGTGCCATCACACACTTGATCACAATGCCTCAACACAGGCCAAGTCGCAGCTGTATTTCCGGAAGTGCTCACCTTCCTCTGGCTGCATTTCTAAGAACACGGTTAGAGTTCAAGGTGACCAGAAAGACAAGCGGAAATGACAGAAGTACTTCTACTAATTGCAATAAACAGTCCAGGAAACATAAAGAAAGCGAATGGCATGTATTCCTCAGGAAAGTGGGCTCCTAAATGAGTTTCTGGACAATTATTCCTGCTAAAAGCACCATTTACAACCACATAGTCACTGATAGTTTAGGTACAGAATGTTAGACTAAATATCTGGAGGCATGAAATGGCAGTCTTTCCAGAAATGTCAAATGGGTACGGTAGAATATGCAGGATGCATTATAGACAGGCAGTGTTAGACAGAAAACCAAGCAAGACTCTGTTATTTTCTACTAACTCTCGAGTGGACACGAATGTTTCTACACAAACTATCTTAAACAAAAAGAAAAATTTGAATTTGACTATATGTACTCCATTTACCTTTTGGTGGTAGGGACCTAGCCCGGTCCTGCGCTCACTAGGAATATGCTCCACTCTAGCACATATCTAGGACTGCTGGCTGCTCTTTCAGAGACCAATTCAGGTTCCAGCGCTCATGTCAGATGGGTCACAGCTGCCTGTTCCTCCAGCTCCAGGGCACCTGATGTCCATATACCCACACAAAGACATACATACGTTTTTTTAAAAGTCAACTTTATACCTTCCTTTCTGGCTAGTATTAATTTTTTGTTATCTGAGCTTAACACACACACACAGATAGCAAAGGGACTAGAGAGATGGTTCAGTGATCAGTGATTAAGAGCACTTACTGCTCTTGCAGAAGATCTGGGTTCAGTTCCCTGCACCCACAGGGTGGCTCATAATGACCTGTAACTATAGTTCCAGGGGATTCCTTCTCTGACCTCTGAAGGCTTCTGTACACATACAGTGTACATACATACACTCAGGCACACATACACATACATGTACATAAAATAAAACAAACATTAAAAAGAATGATAGTGAAATTTTTATTATTGAATTTATTTATTTACTTATTTGGCATTTTGAGACAGGATCTAGAATTCACTATGTAGACCAGGCTGACCTCAAACTCACAGAAGTCCATCTGTCTCTGCCTCCTGAGTGCTAGACTTTAAGGCAGAAAGACCATCACTTATTGCTGGGTGATGGTGGCATATGCCTTTAATCCCAGCACTTAGAAGGCAGAGGTAGGTGGATCTCTGTGAGTTCATGGCCAGCCTGGTCTTCAGAGCGAGTTCCAAGACAGCCAGAACTATTGCATAGAGACTCTGTCTTGGGAAAGATGAAGAAGAAGAAGAAGAAGAAGAAGAAGAAGAAGAAGAAGAAGAAGAANCCAGAACTATTGCATAGAGACTCTGTCTTGGGAAAGAAGAAGAAGAAGAAGAAGAAGAAGAAGAAGAAGAAGAAGAAGAAGAAGAAGAAGAAGAAGAAGAAGAAGAAGAAGAAGAAGAAGAAGAAAAGACAAGACATCTAGAGTAATGTGGGGCAGCCTGTAGTCTCAGGTGTTTGGGAAACTGAACTGGGAGAAACATAAAACTCAAAGCCAGCCTGGTTAACAGGGAAAGACCCTGACACAGGAAAAGAAAATATAAAATAATCAATCAATAAATGCCATTTTTAAAGTTGGTCTTTTTGAGATGTATTCAAATAATAATTTTCATCTTTTATCATTCAAATGATATTTCAAAAAGTTACAAGGGAAAAATAAGTTACTTAGAAAATCAACCGGTTAGGACTGGAAAGGTGGCTCAGTTGTTGGGTGCTCACAGACTTTAGGAGGATCTGAGTTTGGTTCCCAGCACCCGATTGGGGCTGCTCACAACTGCCTCTAACACCAGCTGCAGGGCAATCTGACTCCCCATTCTGGACACTGAGGGTACTGCCCTCACACCTCTCATGCCCACACACAGACACACACCTGGGTATGATTGCATAATAAAATAAATCCTTAAAAAAGAAGAAAACCAACCACTTGAAGTGAATTTAAATTTTTAGTGATCAAATCAATTTTATTTGTTAGTAATGATGTATGAAATAATTTAATAGGCACATATACCTATATGAGAGCACATATTATATGAGAGCTTCTGATTTTTCAGGCTGAAATCATAGTCTCTTTACTGAGTTGATTCAGAACTGTCTTTTGAGATGGCCTCATTGTTAATTGAGCCATCTTACAGTAAGACAGGCAGATTAAAGAATGTAATTTACCACTCTGTCTCTCAGCTCATTGCTAATTTCAAGGATATACGTATTTTTTTCCAACAGTGTTAAGATGATCAAAGTTACAGCTGTTGCTGAAGGTTTTTCTCTGGGGGTTTGAGTGATTTAAAATAATGTGCCTAAAATACCAGTTTTCCCACTTATTTTGCCACAGTTACAATCCTCAAGGCTGTTTCTACATTTATCTCTCAGTGGAAGAAAATGAGTGGATGGTTTTATGTGCCTTTTTAGCTGTGACTAGCAATTACACTTAGAGGATGAGAAAAAAAATATTGTCTGTGTTCACCATTAAGTTTAAAAAAAACATAAAATTAGTATCATGTTCTTTTCCTGTTAAAACAAACTTCTGAGATTTCACCCTGACAGCTAACAATTAACAAGGGTTTGATGAAGAATGCTTCCCGTCCCCCCCCCGCCCCCTCTCCCTTTGGAGAACTTGGTAAGCTTTGCCTGTAAATGCAAACAAGAGTTTTAAGGCTTTTGATCTTGGAGATCTGATGGAGTCTCCAAATCTCCAGAGCAAATTCAAGGGTTATGAGCCACAAGCACACCCACCAAAACGCGACAAACGAACAGTAAACATGTGACACTGGGTCCAAACAGAATGTGACAGATTCACATTTCGTGATGATTTCTAGTCTGAGTCACTAAAACAGAGCCGCTTTAGTGAGCTAGGTGGGAGGAGGAAGGTTGCAGTAGTCTATCTATGGGCCACAGTCACTTCCATACTCATTTATATGCAAACCAAAGAACATGGTTCACTCTAAGGCTTCATTTACCATGAGCCTCTCTTTCTTCTTTTTCTTTTCTTTCTTTCTTCCTTTTTTTTTTCTTTGACGTGGTCAAAGCAGAGTGAAATTCAATTCTAGTCAGACCTGGGTCCCCAGGGAGTTGGTACCCCAGAGGCTTTTTGTTCCCCTTGTGTCAAGATCTGAGTGGGTTAGTATTTAGCTGTTGGAGCAGAGGAAGCCTCTTGCTAAGCAAGACAATGGCCAGGGCTTGTGGAATCACCATAGCTCTACCCGGTCACTGTCATTCTGAGAGGTGATCTATGCATCCCCTTTCCTGGTTGGTAGCATGGTGGAAGTTGACCTGGTCATCCTGGGTTCAAGTGTCGTCCTTGGCCTGATGACAGACAAGGCACAGCATGAATCAACTTGATTGTTCACTCAACACGCACCTTGGATTTATTACCGAAATCAATCTTCTTTTCCTTTTACTTGGCCTAGAGTTTAGCAACAGGAGCATGCTGGGACAAATCTCCCGTCTGCATCTGGTAGTAACTATTGGAAAGAGAAAGGTCTCCTTACGCAGGCATTCCACATTCCACAATTATTGGGGAAAGCAACTGATGGTAACAGTAGGAAAATATCAGAAATGGGTGTGCTATGTCTAAGGGAGAGGGCAGAACACAAACCTGGTTTGGTTCTTTTGTTGTTGTTGTTGTTTTATATTAAGGACTAAGCTGGTGCTTTCTTCTCTCGCACGTTTTAGATGCTGAAAAAGAGTAACATTTAGTGACAAAAGCTTCCTTGTTGGAGCATTCCCCAAAATTTATACAGAGTATGCAAATCTGAATATATGAAACTTGAGGGATTAATTCAACGAAAAACATGGTGATAAGAAGCACATTTCTGTTTGTATGGTAAACATCTACTTTGGTTGTCTTCTGTAGGCCTCAATGTCCTAACTGAAGTGAAAACTTGTCGGGATTCAGCGCTGGGTACAAAAGTGGCTAAAACCTCTTTAGGGCCACACCGCATGCTTTAGATTGTTCTTACTCTTTTCTTCTGACCTAAGAAAGAAATGACCTAGGTAATGTCCTTGATAGTGTCTGTTATCAGTCTGGACCAAAGAACAAAGACAATTGAGACCGACCTGGAGCTTACATAAGAAGTGAGAATGTGTGTGTGTGTGTGTGTATTAAGATTTTTTTTGAAGTTGCCATTGCTGAATCACATAATAAAAGATGACTCCTGTAATAAACAGAAATAAACCAACTTTCTCAGTAGTCTTCGGCACTTATTCATACACAAAGTGTGATTTGATTGTGTATGCTATGCATGCATAGTAGGTTTGCTGTGATACATAGTAGGTTTATTGTGTTCCGAGTACTTGTTGAGTCATGGAAATACAATACTTTGGTAAGCTTCCATTCTAATGAGCAAAAGGTGCAAGAGATAAGGGGAAATGCACTATTAAAATAATTATGCAATAATTCATGAGCAAGGTAAACCTGTCAAGGGGTTGAAGCATTCCGCTATAGAAAGTGTGGTTCTGGGGTCTGCAAAGGTGGCTCAGTAGGTGTAGGCACTTACTACTAAGCCTGATGACCTGAGTTTTGTCCCCAAGAGAGAATCCATTTCTGCAAATTGTCCCTTGACCTCTCCTAATGTGCTCAAAAACACAGACAGACAGACAGACAGACAAGACCAATGTAAGATTCTGAAATACCTCAAGAAGGTGACATTTTAATAAAGACCTGAAGAATGAGACTCTGGCCACAAGAAGAACGATGTAGGACAGGGCACGATAAATATGAAGGTTCTGTTTCTCTTCAACTGCCACCTTGACTTGTCTTCTAGCAGATGATAGTATTGTGAGGTTCTGCCGTGAGGTCTTTTGGGGAGTTGGACCCAAGCTTTCCATCAGAAACACGAGGGACTGCACCGCGGCCCTGCTTAGAGCGCACAGACGAGAGTGTACCGAAACAGGGATGTGGAGGGCTGACAGCAGCAGACAAATGGGGGGGTGAAGGGCCAGTAGCGTCTCTGCTGACCCATCTCAAGGCAGCCTCTCTGCTGGCCACTTCCTACACAGAAATTTCATGCCTTTAAAAGTATATTTTAGGGGTAGACCTCACAGAGTAGAAATCCTATAAAGGAAGGAATATTCTGGAGTGTCAAATGTATCAGGATACGTAGAACCGCCCTGCGGGGATGATCTCGAAACTGGTCTGGAAGGAGTGGCGTTCTGTTAGATGTGCGTCAGCTGGTTACGTGGCCTATGTGTTTGCAATGGGCTTGTGTTCGTCCCGCATCTGCCGCACAGCTGGAGGGCTGCTTGGATGTCTCATCTCATTTCCATCTTCTAGCTTTTTCTTATGTTCACGCTGACGTGGATTTGTGATTCTTCCAGCCACCTGTGCAGGCAGGGGGACCCACAGGAAAAGCAATTGAATTCATTTCAAGTTAGTCTCTCCCGAGGGCCACCCCCACTCCTTTCTTTCCCTTAAGGCAAGAGGTGCGGCCTAGGGAGGAGAAGGGGGGGTGTCAGTTCGTGACTTGGTGTCTTTAAACTCTACATTCTGCATTTCTGTGATTTCTGACTCAACAAGTAAGTTTAGAAAGCCAAACTCAAAGCTGTATCGGGAAGACCGCCAACTCTGCCCATTGCACCTGGTCCCTTAAGAGATAATTTATATGTAAGGCAAAGAAAGCCTTGGAAATGTATTTTTTCTGAAAGGTGAAAAATGCCTTTTATCTTTGCAGGCATAATCTGAAGACAGCAGCAGGCGATTTATATGAATAATTCTGCAATTCGCCGTGGTAGTTAAACTATTTTCTCTGGTCTTTGCAATGCTAGAGAGCACATTCCTATAGTGCTTTGCTATAACAACAACTTGAAGCAGAAATAGAATATAGACAGATAAAATTGTGTAATGTCCTCATGATGGTGATTTAAGCAGCAATTGCTACATTCCATTAAGAGCAGGGAGAGTGCTCTAAGACATCCCAGAAGAAGCCATAATTGGTTACTTAGAGATACAGGTAAATAGACTTTATCTTTCTGATTTTTCAAATTATTTTGTACGTGAGTTCAAGGCCCAATTTAAAAATGCAATTAGTGTTTAACTAAGTAGCACATGCCCCCCTCCCCCTTTAACAAAATGGACACAAATGAGAATACTTATAAACATTGTTTTGCTGGATAAAAGGCAATTGCCAGAAGCTAATTATCACTTAGGAGTGTTCAAGCTGACAAGCCAGCGTGCGCAGATAAGCCTGCTGGACAGTGGAATTACTAATGAAGCCAACTTTAAATTGGTTGTCAAATATCAGCATAAACCCTCAAATCATGGCCCTATAACTTTCAGTATTTGTTTGTTTGTTTTAGATGGAGGAGTATTTTGCCTGCATTTGTATCTGTGTACCACATTCAAGCCTCGTGCCTGAGGAGGCCAGAAGAGGATGTCGGATTTCCTAGGACTGACAATACAGGTGGTTGTGAGCTGCCATGGGCCTGCTGGAAAGTGAACCCGGGTCCTCGGGAAGAGCAACCAGCGCTGTTAACTGCTGAGCCATCTCTCCAGCCCTACAATTCTTATAAAATCTAGGACATCTAAATATATATCCCATGTTTTTGTGACTTTGAAAGCTAATGTGCACTAAAAACCAATCTGGGCAAGTGCCACCACTGCAATATTTTCCTAGATGTATTGATTTGTAACCATAACAACAATATACTCATTTTACATCTGTATACACACACACACACACACACACACACAAGCTAAGAAGTGTTTACCCTCCTTTGGATAACATCCTTAATATGATAGCCTATTCTTATGGTAACTATCTTACTACATAATCTTTCAGATTATAAATGCTCTGCCATTAGATCTTGAAGTGGTTCTTCAAGTGGAGTGGCTGGTGTTCAGGCAGCTGGTGCCCAGGCAGGCTCTCCTCAGCAACCAGCCAGCCAGAGCCTAAGAGAGTTAAGGGATTCCGAGGATTAGGCACCAATAGGTGCCTAAATATCCATTCCCTTTTACTTAGCAGTTTACTGTTGGTAAGAAAAATAAGAACTCTAGCTCTGAGACCCAAGAAAATGTCAAACTGGGAATGTTTATAATCATTATTTGGAAAAAACTTACCTGGCAAAGATGCCACGCTCATAAGTTGATGTGAGAGCTTTTTTTCTTGCGGGTTGGTCTTAAATTTGTCTTGTATTTGTGTCAAGAATATCCATAGTTTTTAAAATGAAATTGTTCATCCGGGCAGTGGTGGCACACACCTTTAATCCTAGCACTTGGGAGGCAGAGGCAGATGGATCTCTGTGAGTTCTAGGTCAGTCTGGTCTACAAAGCAAGTTCCAGGACAGCCAGGACTACACATAGAAATCATGTTTCAAAAAAACAAAATAAATAAATAAATAGTTCACCTGCCTTCCTAGAGGAAATAGTAGCTCACTCCTCAGCCACAGGAGGAAGCCACCTGTAACGTCTCCCACTGCTTCTCTTTGCTTTGACCCTGTCTCTGCATCTCCTCACGAAGCTGCTTTTTCTCTCCTTACTTTCAGGCCCTTACCTGTTGGCTATAAAAAAATAAGAATTTATCTTTCTTGTGTGTTTGCCAGTATTCTCATTATTGCCGGAACATTTCCAGTTTTCCAATTATCCTCATGCAATTATTTTGTAATTGTGTTTTGTTTACTATTTGGGGTTGCCATTATTATGACTACGTGATGCAATTCTTGGCTGAACTGTGTAGTACACTATTTAGTATGAATTAGTATAGTAATACCATTTCTTGCTGTGTCACTTTAAACATATATTTTATTTATTTGAATAATATTCTCGGGTTTCATTTATTTAATTTTCTGTGCATTTGCAGCCAGATTGTCTCCTGATCCTTGTTGTTTGTTTAACTATATTTGAAGACTTTGGGGAGTCCCATCTGTTTCTGTGGTGGTTGTTAGGCTTGCTCTTGGGTCCTCTCCTGGTTTGTTCTAGTTTGGGCCAGTTGCCCTCTAGACTTGCTACAGCATCCTCCAGGGCAAGGCAAACTTTTCTTGCAGAGGACCATGTAGGACATGCTTTCGTTTTTTCAGGGAAAATTGGGAAATATTATTTTCAGGTGTGTGATTTTCGTTTATGCTGTGTTTGTTTAACTCTGTGAAGCTGTGATTCTTTGCCTGTCTAAAACACCTGATGACCCTAATAAAGAGACGAAGGGCCAATAGCGAGGCAGGAGCAAGGACAGGCAGGACTAGCAGGAGATATAATAAAGATGAGAAATCTGAGAGGAGAGCGATGAACAAGAGAGCAAGGAGAGGAGGACACCAGGGCCCAGCCACCCAGCTACACAGCAAGCCAAGGAGAAAGAAGAAAAGAAAGGTGTACAGAAATAGCGAAAGATAAAAGCCCAGAGGCAAAAGGTAGTGGAGATAAAGTTAATATAAGAAAAGCTGGCAAGAAACAAGCCAAGCTAAAGCCGGACATTCATAGGTAAAAAATAAGCCTCTGTGTGATTTATCTGGGAGCTGGGTGGTAAGCCCCTAAAAAGCTTGAAAGAGTAAATCATCATACAAAAAATGTAGTTGGCTTTGGACTGCTGACCCATGTGTTTCTACCTCCCGAATGCTTGGTATTATGAGTGCTGGGACTCAAACCCAGGGCTTGGTGCACACTAGATAAGCATGCTAGTGACTGAGCTGTATATTCCAGTCCCGCAGTCTATTTCCTGATTCTGTTTTACACACTATTTTGATCCATGATATCCCTCCCTCCCTCTCTTACTTTTTCTAGCTATAGCGCTCAGGCTGGTCTCAACTCCAGACAGATCTGCCTCAGCCCTCTCAGTGCTAGAATTACAGACATGTGTTAGCACCAAGTCTGCAGCTTAGATTTTGTGTTCTGATAGCCTCCCGAGAAAAAAAAATTAACATCTTAATTAACTGAAGTCCATTATTTTACTTTCACATTTACTTTTCAAGATTTGCGATTTGGGAGACATTTCCCCACTGTTTACTAACTTCCACTGTTGCTGCTGAGAAGTCTGATGTCACCATGATTCTTTTCTTGTTTAAAACAGGGTATTATCGCCCTGTCCTCATCTGCCATATAGTGGCATGGGTGAAGGAAAGGTGCACCCCCCCCCCCGCCTCCACACTGTGGCAGGTGAGAGAGCTGGCCCGGGATCACCAGAGTGAGAGAACTATTCCTGCCCCACACCAGCTACAGTACACAGGAGAGCAGGCCCTGCACCCTGCCTGGGCAGCACAGTAGAGCTGGTCCTGTAGTCAGGTCTCAGGTGAGCCAGCTCTGAGGGCATGAGAACAGCAGTTGTGAGAGAGAGCTCTGCATCTTGCCTGAGCAAAACAGTAGTACTGGCCCTAGCGATATAAGTGAGGGGACCCAGATTTGGGGTCCTGAGAGCAGGAGAATTGGCCTCACTCCATGCTTTAGCTGCATTGGGTGAACTAGCAAGGCAGTGCTGGAGAGCTCCCTGGTGTGGTGATGATGAGGGAAAGACAGCAAGCAGACCATCCAGGCCCGGAACCAGAGCTGTGAGCTGGCCCACCCCAACATCCACCTAGTTTATGATCTGCTGGAGCATGTGAAGGGGGCGAACCTACAGATCCAAAACAGCAAGATCTCCATGACACAGGACAACAACTGGAAATCCAATAAGCCCCAGTAAGAGCCCATTATCAGTGTGGCAGAAACCAGAGAGAGGCCTTGAGCCAGACCAATGACTTGTGGCAATGAACACATGTGCAAGTGAAGATGAATGGACTAAAAAGTAAACTGTGTGTCTCAGTGAACCACACTACAGCTTGTTGTGGGCTATTGTTACACTGTGTGAACAAGCATTGCTGTGATTGGTGCAATAAAGAGCTGAATGGCCAATAGCTAAGCAGGAGAGGTGGGACTTCCTGGGAGAGAGAGGAAGAGGAGGCAGAATCCAGGCTCTCAGATTTCACCAGCAGGCTGGAGCAAGTCAGATGTGTCCTACTGAGGAAAGGTAAAAGCCACATGGCAGAATGTAGATTAATAGAGGCAGGTTAACTTGAGCTACAGAACTAGTTGGAAACAAGCCTAAATTAAAGACCAAGCTTTCATAATTAATAGCAAGTCTCCAAGTCACTATTTTC
>JAQHUG010000128.1:2659881-2682241 GCA_028555095.1 Dicrostonyx torquatus | reverse complement strand
AAAAAAAAAGAATGGCCCCGAGTCCCAACAGTTCTGTTCATAGAAAGACCATGCTGAGCAGTCTTTAGCTTACTCAGGGAGCTTTCAGATTTTCCAAATTTAAGATATTTCTTCTAAATCCACCTCCCATCCCCCCAGCGCAGTGATGCCTGAAATTCTGAAGTGAAGCTTCTTTGCGTCCTCTTAACTGATGGGCTTTCATGGAACAAACTATTCCTTGGTCAGCTGGCCATTTAGTCATTTTCATCTATGTAGAAGACACGGAAAAGTTAGATTTTTGAGATAGTTGTATATCTGGAAAGTAAGTGTTTGGGGATACCCAAAGTCATGGAGTACTTTGTAACTTTGCCTGAGACAGCATGTTGGGGAAAATACAGGACAGGAATGAGAACACCAACTTTATTGTTTAAAACCTGGTTCCTGACCGTGCGTCACTTGGCAAATCACTTGACCTTTTTCAGCTGTAGTAGAGGGTGAACAGTCTGATAAGGCTGGTAAGTAACAGCCTAAAGCCGACAAACAGGCTCTGGAGATCACCTTGTCTGCATCGATTGTACCTTCCAGACCACTGGAGAGATGGCTCAGTGCAAAATGCCTGTGCAAGCATAAGGCCCTCATCCCAACCAGTTGCCAAGTGCAGTAGTGCTTGCCTGGGGAGGCAGAGGTAGATGATCCCGGGTTTCCTGGCCAGCAAGTCGAGCTACATCAATGAGTTGCAAGTTCAATCTTTGTACATGTACACACACGCATACGCGTGCACGTGTGTGTGCAGAGAGAGAGAGAAAGAGAGAAAGAGGGAGAATAAGAAATGGATTGTAACCAAGACTTTCACAGTATCTTAGGACATATTGGCAGATTCAAAGTCGGTCTGGTCTCCATTATCTGTCCTTACTATACATTTTCCCCCTAGAACGGAACTCCAGAATCCATGAAGCTGTAGACATATTTGAATGGATCTTAGGGAATACCCTTACAGAAGAACCTTCATACTTAAATGTGGGAGTTTTGGCATAGTAACAAACCAAAAGAGGTATTTTAGAACAGGCACTCAAATTATTTGCCCAGCAGAGCATCAGCCTTTTTGAGCCTTTGGGATTGGGAGTTTCCAGAAAAGGCAGGGAGAGCTGTGATAAAAGCAAAAGAAAACAAACAAGTAAAAATAAATGTGCTCAGCAAACACACAGCATGAAGTAAGGCTCAACCACATGTCCAAATCCTCGGAAAGCAAAACTTTACTTTAAATATTGCTGTACTTCTGTCTCAGCAGCATCATTTTTATGTTCTGCAAGCAGAGCTATCTGCTATTCTTCTTGCTTCTCCCTCCCTCCATCCTCAGTCATTTAAATAGGGAACATCTTGTGTCCCCATTCAGACCCAGGATGCGCTGTGGAGAGCAAAGAAGGAAAACCCAGTAGCTCTGAAAGTTCCATTGTCCCAGGAACCTTCCCGGACACCTTTCTACATTGTTCCAGCCCAAACCTTCATCACTCAAGAAGAAAATGGAAACAATATGGCTCAGGTAGTGAGAAGGTAAAAATTTGTAAATGCCATAACCCTTATTTTTAAGACCAGAAGTATAAAGAGAGATTAAATTATTTTTATTTTTTTTGTGCTCATTTAAAGAGGAATGAAAAGCTTTTGTATTTCCTATTTGCATTACTATGGTTTGTGGGGTAAGCGATGTGCTAAGACAATCAAGGCAGTTTGTCCCTGACGCTATGGGGCCATAGAAGCTGGAGCTTAGGAAAGTATTTTTCTGCAGCCTTCACACCTGTGTGGTCTCTGGGCTGATAGAAGAGGTGAGCATCCGGGAGCAGCAGGGGCAGAGCCATTGAGAGGAGGAGAGGAGCCATTGAGGGAGCAGCAGATGCCTCATCTGGTATCCCAGCCTTAAGACATTGTTTTTTAAAACAGAATAATAATCTTGTTTAGATATGATTTACATACCATAAAATCCATGTTGTTAAGGTGTGCAATTAGAGTTTCAGTCTATCCATCGGGTCATACAATTATTTTCACTTCATAGTTTTAGAACATTTTTATATCACCAAAACAAACCTGAACCTGTTACCAGTAATTCCTCATTTTTCTTACTCCCACCCCAACCCACAAGCCCTGACAACTAGTAATTTACATTCTGACTCTGTGGTCATGTCTGCTGTCAGCATTTTACATAACTGAGAGCACACAAACAGTGGTGTGTGTGTGTGTGTGTGTGTGTGTGTGTGTGTGTGTGTGTGTGTGTGTGTGAGAGAGAGAGAGAGAGAGAGAGAGAGAGAGAGAGAGTTAGTTTTTTGGCTTGGTATAATGTTTTCCCATTGCTGTATTAAGTGTCTATACTTTATTCTTTTTTTAAAAAATTATTTATTTATTTATTGTTTTTTTAAAAGATTTATTTATATATACAGTATTCTGCCTCCATGTATGCCCACATGCCAGAAGAGGGCACCAGATCTCATTACAGATGGTTGTGAGCCACCATGTGGTTGCTGGGAATTGAACTCAGGACCTCTGGAAGAGCAGTCAGTACTCTTAACCTCTGAGCCATCTCTCCAGCCCCTATACTTTATTCTTTTATAATGTCAAATAATATTCTCTTTGCATAATTCAAGTACTATCTTTTACTTGGTATAGAGAGCTCGATAAAAGGAGATAACAGAAAGATGTGCTGCTCCCTAGTGCCTATGTTCTAGTGTGGGGTCATTCCAACTTAGAACTGAAGTTCAGTCTATGGGCATAAGAGATTGGCAAAACCCAGGCAGTGAAACAGGCTGAGGACATGAGTAGAATTCTTCTTCCAGAAAGCTGCATCACAGGTCTGATTGGGCAGTGGGACTGTGAGGTAGAGAGGACAAGGATGAAGGACCGGGGTACTTTATGTAGGTATTCTGTAGACAGAAGTTCCTGTCCTGCCCAATCCCACAGCCATTCAGTCCCAAATAAATATGCAGAGGCTTATATTAAGTATAAGCTGGTTGGTCTATTGCTCAGGGTTATTACTAACTAGCTTTTACAACTTAAATTAACCCATAATTCTTATCTATGTTTAGCCATGTGGTTTGTTACCTTTTCTCAGTAAGGTATTTTCATCCTGCTTCTCTGTGTCTGGGTTGCAACTGACTTTTTGCCTTTCCTCTTCCCGGAATTCTCCTAGTCTAGTTACCCTGCCTATACTTCCTGCCTGGCTACTTGCCAATCAGTGTTTTATTAAACTAATATGAATGACAAATCTTTACAGTGTATAAGAACATTATCTCACAAACATTCCAACTTTTCTTTGCTATAGGCAGCAAGACAGTTCCTCAGTGGGGCTAAGGATAGTAGGGGTCATTGGTGCCTGCAACACAGCAAGTCCTAGGGGAGGAGAGGGACATGTCTCTAAGATGAGGACTCCCTCCCTCAGAGTCTCAGCAGTAATTTTTACAAGGGTCACAAGGTTGGTCAGTGGGAGCACTTTGAGTCTTCTGGAATAAGACTGGCTTTGCTGTTAAGTCTCCTATACCTGCTTCTCCCCCTGCTAGTGATTGGCATCATTGAGGATGATTTCCTAGAAATGCATCTCTGCACAACTCTCTAATGTACCTGAAAAGAACCTTTATTATTTCACACAGTGAGGTCTTCTCTAGATGGGAGATGCCGGAGAACTGGAGTTCAAGGAGGGGCCTAATAGAGAGAAGCTTGGGGGTTGTCATAAATTTGGAGAATTAGAGAAATTACCTCTGTGTATGTGTGTGTGTGCATGTGTGCGTGTGTGTGTGTGTGTGTATGTTCATGCATGTGCATGTGGAGGTCAGAGGTAAACCTCAGGCATTGTTACTTAGGAGCCATTTTCCTTGTTCTTTGAACCAGGCTCTGCCATTTGGATCTGGGGCTCACCAGCAGGTAGGCTGGCTGGCTAGTGAGCCATAGAGATCTGCCTGCCTGCTTCCCCAGTGCAAGGATTACAAGCTCTCATGACCAGGCCCAGCTATTCAGGTGGATTTTGGGGATCAGACTCAGGTTCTCATGTTTGTACATCAAGCAGTTTATTGATCTAGCCACCTCCCCAGCACCCAACCTCACCCCCGTCCTTTGTATTCTTTCAGTGTTCTGGAGAAAACAATATGTGAGTCATAGGCCGACTCTAGTCACACAGCTAGTGAGTGATGAGTCCTGAATTCAAAGTCTGCTCTCTGAAGAGATGGGCTCAGTGACCTAACCTCTCCAAACAGAAAGGAGTGAGTCAGGTGAGACCACTGATCAGAACAACCAGCCAGGGAGGTTAGCCCTCTAGGAAGTGTGTGGATCTCTGCAGACACCGCCCTCCAGTTTAATGCTCAAAAAAGAGTTTTCATATTTGGAGGAATGCATGTGGGGCATAAGCAGGTTCTTGAGTCTCCCTCCTATAGGAGCCATGAGGACAAAGCTTTCAAGAAAATGATGATGACATGGGCGATTATTCACTGCCCGGCTTCTCCTTTGTCTGGGGCCTCTTAACTCATCAGAGGAAGAAGCACGTGGGAGCCTTACCTTCTGTTGAAAGTTCTGCCTCTTGCAGGAGGTCGAAACAAGGCATGCTTGTTTGAACATCCATTTGTACCCTTGTTTTGCTTTCTGTATATTTTTGTAGAAACCAAAAAGCTTTTACTCTGAGCAGTAAGTGACCTTGACAAAAGCTGGCTTTACTCTGCAGAAGTTTTGAAGTTGTAGCAGTCAGATGGACACACCTGATTAATATTTTCTTCACACCCAATTCTCTGCTGTTTATTTTGACTTGCAGAACTTGCTTGTGTTAGCTTGTGCAGGCTTTTGCTGCCAGCCGAGCATTCTGCAGTATTTTTTATTCTTATGGTAGCCTTCATACAAAAGTAATTCATGGTATGGAATGAGCCAAGTTAACACACTAAAAAATTAAAGGGCCCTTGTTTACTCAAGACTGAACTGCAGGAAAACTCCAAGGCACTGTCCTTCCAATGCCAAGCAGTGAACCATTCCAAGGCTGTTTACAATGTCTGAACTTCATCCAGTGAACACTTCTATAGACAAACTGCATAGAGATTGTGGAAAAATTCCTTTTCCCTTCTGCCTTTGCACGGAATCTGAAAGCACAGGAGGACTTGCCGGCTGGAACGTGGTTTTCTTTTCACAGGGTAATTGACTTGGGAATGGAAGAATAGCCTGGTTTTTTTTTTTTTTTGGGAAAATTTCTAAGCCTTTAAAATCTTGTTGAAATATCATTCTTCTCCCGTCAAGGTCAAATACTGTGACAAGTTCTTGCTACCTGGGGCCACTAGGATGGGGGTAGGGTGGGAACAGGACTAGGCAACATACATGAGGACATGAGATATGTATGTGCTCCTTTCTGTGCAGTCGTAAATTAGCCCCTTGTCCTAAGATTCGTTTTCTTTAGAGAGGAAGTACATGTGGATTTTCCACATATATTTAAAGAACTTTTGTTCCATATGCAAAACATAGAGCATAACTTAGAATAAAAATTTCCATTTGTGCGCTTATACATCAAGTATGCAAAGACTGGATTCAATAGCTAACAGAACAAACAATAAGCACCCTGTCAAAGGGTACTCACTGGCACTTGGCTCTTGAAATAACTGAGTTTCACTGCCAAGACTGCACTGGCCTGTGCATGTCATGCTAGTTCTGTGTTACTTAGTCATAAGGACCTACAGCAGAACTTCGCAGTGACAAAAATGAGTTTCAGCATAGGAGCTTTTCCTTCTAATGTTCCCTTGTAATAAATTAGCCTACAACACAACCAATCTTATCAAAAAGGTACCATGGATGAGAAGAGACACAAATATTCATTTACAGGAAGCTAGTCCTTGAGGAGTGAAATATTGAAATATACTTATGTTGTAATCAGCCACTTAGTAACTGGTGGCTGGGGTGATGACATCTGGGGAGATGCTTCAGACTAAATTTGGTACAAGAACAAAGACTGTTACCAGTGGCACTCTGATGGCGGATTAAGACCTCCTCATCCTCTGGAAATACTCTGTTATTGGATCAAGGTGAGGGCTGTACAGAAAATGGATCACATAAGTCTCCCATCCCCCACACAGAAGAATCACATGTCTCCCATCCCCTATACAGAAGGATCACATAAGTCTCCCATCCCACACACAGAAGAATCACGTCTCTCATCCCCTATACAGAGGGATCACATAAGTCTCTCATCCCCTATACAGAAGGATCACATAAGTCTCCCATCTCCCACAAAGAAGGATCACATGTCTCTCATCCCCTATACAGAAGGATCACATAAGTCTCCCATCCCACACACAGAAGGATCACATAAGTCTCCCATCTCCCACAAAGAAGGATCACATGTCTCTCATCCCCTATACAGNGATCACATAAGTCTCCCATCCCACACACAGAAGGATCACATAAGTCTCCCATCTCCCACAAAGAAGGATCACATGTCTCTCATCCCCTATACAGAAGGATCACATACATAAGTCTCTCATCCCCCCCAGAAGATGAATCACATAAGTCACCCTTTCAAAACTGTGAATGAAACATAGCAAACAGAAAAACCCTGTCAGTATCATACAGCTCATCTCCCCCCATTTCATGTCTGGTAGTTTCTGTGTAGGGATCCAAATGAGAGGAAAGAATCTGGTTCTCCCCCAAACTTACAGGTGGTTAACTATCGAGCTATTTTTAAATACTCAATATTAGGATTTAGTCATAACATTTTAGAAACTGTTTAACAAAAGTGATCAACCCTCCCTTAGCAACATATAGTTTAGACATCAGAAAGATCACCCCTCATCTACTGCTAGAAAAAGTACAAGATGTTTGTAGAAAGAACATTCATTCTCTCTTCTAGAAGTCAGTTTGGCTGTCTTATCCAATAAAGCCACTGTCCAATTCTGTTCATTACCCAGTCCTACCAGCTCCCATGTTCTAGCCCCTAGGTGCTCAAGATGCGAGCTAGACACGCTATGCTGCTTTCCACCTTGACTTGTCTCAGGGTGAAATCCCACAGCATCTCACAGCTACCATTCCTACTGTCCTCAGAGACAGAGCCTCACTAGGAAGCTCTGCTTTTCCTGCCTCAGGCTTTGGAGTGCTAGAATTACAGCAACTTCACACTGGCTCCAAGCATCCAACTCTTTCCTTTCTTGAGAGAGAGAGAGAGAGAGAGAGAGAGAGAGAGAGAGAGAGAGAGAGAGAGAGTTTCAGGATGGCCTGGAATTTACATCAATCCCTCTGCTTCGACTTCCCCAGTGCTCTGAGTGTGGTGTGGTTCTAGTCCACTCACACCCAGCTTCACTATGGTCTTCAGGCTCACCATCTATGGGATGACAGGTCATCTAGATGTTGACGTGAGGAGCTTTGCAGATCTCCTCCCCCACTTCTATCCCTGTGGATAATGTCTTTTATGCATTATGACAAATTACTTATCAGAATCTAGGAAGTGGTTCTGACTGTCATCTCCACCCTGGCCCTGGAGAAACTGAGATATACATTTGTCCTGTAACTTTCTCAAGGATGCACAAACTGAGAAGTAGCTAGGACACGAACAAAACGATTCGCTACAGAGCCCATGGACCATGGTTTCACCTCACCACTTCTTCAGTAGTAACATAGAATCCTCATGATTCTATGCTAAGTATTATGCTAAGTAATTGACACAGTGTCTCATTGCTCAAACTGCCCTATAGTATCAATGTCTGTACTTTTTAAAAATATCAGTTTTTCTTTTCTGTAAAATGAGACTACGATGCCAATAGTCTTGTACTGACTTATCACCTCATCACACCTGTAATAGGACATGTGAAGATGCTCTAGTGGCTTACATCTCATTTCTCATTTGGAAGTAAGCTGCTGAGAATTGGTGTTACTCACTTTTGTGTCTCCAGCATGGAGTGTAGAGTCTGGCACCACGTAGACATCCATAAATAATGTGAAGAACGAATGAAAACTTAACTCGTTCAGATGGTGAAGACGACAGTGTGATAGTGTCATGAAAGCTAGTTCTGTACATGCAGATCTGGTTAATGGCAACCACCCACTGGAGTCTGCTTTTGGGTAAGGAAGATGGTCCCTTTTCTGGGGATGATGAGTTATTTTCACGGTGGTCTCCTGCATCCTTGTCTTTGCCTACGCTACCCAGCCAGAAGCAAACACTTTTCTGACTGTTTCCAGGGGAGGAGAAGGCCACTTTCTTTTGAAGATCTATGTCTCATTTAAAGGGTTTATCTAATCTACTTTCTGATTAAGCTTTCCAGTTGTAGGTGCCAAGAATGGTCAGTCTTTATCCATACAGTGAGAATAATGAATGAAGCATGCATATATTCATGCTGAGCTGAAAGCACCTCAGATGCCATGCAAGTGGATCTGAATGAAATACTCTAACTTACTATAACTATGTACGTCTATGTTTTATGCTGTGCCTGCACATATGTCTGTGCACCACTTTCATACTTGGTTTCTGCCGAGGCCAGAAAAAGGCACCGAATCCCCTGTGACTAGAGTTGCTATGTGGCTGTTGGGAATCAAACCCCGATCCTCTCGAAAAGCAGCCAGTGCTCTCAACCACTGAGCCATCTCTCCAGCCCGACTCAGGGTACTTCCAGCTGTGTGGAAGATTGGAAAACCGACAACAATAACTCTACAGAACATTAATCCTTCTTGGAAGTGGCATCTTGTATTTTATTGATTTGACAGGCACCATTGGGTTGTATTTTTGAGAATCTGATGGAAACAATGTCGCCATCTTTCGGGAGAACCACCCTCTAGCTGAGTTTCATTTGCCGATGCATTCCACCAATAAGGACACGGTTAGATCTCCATAAACTTTCTGGAAACGATGTGTCCACTTGAACTTTAAACAGTTGGAGAAAGAAATAAAAATTCACCAAGTGTTGCATCGAAATCCTCCGAGTCTCATCCTAATAAAACCCCAGAGCAGGATAACATGGCAAGTTTCAGGTGTTCAATCAATGCCCTTCAAATAAATGGATGAAAATATAAAGTTGTGAAATATATCAATGAAGAGGTGATCATTTCCCCTCCCCAAAGGTTTGTCCGCTCATGTGCTGCTGACTGCTGACATTAAGTATGGATTTTTTTTTGTACTAGTATCAAGGAATAAAAATCTTGGGTTTTTCTCTTGATGTTAGTCCTTTCGCCACTGCAGGATTGTATATGCCACCTCAACAGCTTGTCGCCTCCCTCACGTGTGTGGTGGAAGAGAAGGTGTCACATCCTTAGATGTTCATAAAGTGTCAACAACTCATTTTTTAAAAAAATATAATAAAAATAAAAACCTGCTGGACCACCGCAATGTGTAGATTTAAAGCATGCTGTAATGCGTTACGACTTTAGCATTTGCAGCTTTCCCTCCAACATCTGCATCCTGGTTTGCAGTCTAATAAACCCTCCCGTTGCAGATGGCGTATGTGCAGGGTTGTTCTTAGGCGCGATGCATCAACACGACCTTTCTAAACACGAAGCAATAATGTATTCAATTAAAGGAGGAAATAAAACATTGGGCTGTTTCTTATATTAAATCTTTTACTAAGTTTCCCACATCATATGCTGAGGAAATAGGACATGTCATTCAGACGAAGGGTTATTGGAGACTGCTGAGGGAAACATGAAATTCTGGAGGCTTCAGCAGTCCTGGGAACCCCTGAAACATGGAGAGTGTACAAATTAGAAAAGGATGTAATATGTGACTAATGACACCTCTTGGGATACCTTTGCAATCCGTATTTACTGTTATGATCGCTAGGTTCATTTAAGCTCCAGGAGTTGAAAAGCAATACCCTTGTAAGGGAGAAACACCTCCTTGGTCATTAGATGTGGCTGTAATTTAAGCTCTCAAGGCTTTTCTGCTCGCCGTCATTCTTCATACTTCTGGAAATGTGGTACTTGAACTTCTAATAAAAGCGGTCCATATCATGACCATGTAATCTACAGTTCCTGGAAAGCACACTTACACCTCCACATCTGTAGCTGGCTCTGGGACAGAACTGAAATTTAATTCACTCCAGATGTTGCCCAAATTCTGGAGCAAGGCTACCAGTCTTAGGATTTTCTAGGCACTAGAAAATGGTTCAGGCAAGGTATGGGTCCCCAACTCCAATATTGGAGACTTTTTTTATCTATTATACCAAGAAAAATAAAATTGCTGGACTCTGTAAACCTCAAAGCTCACCTCCATTTATGAAGAAAACAGTGGCTATTTTGATGTTATTTACACAGATGGTTCCAGGTCTTTCTGTCATAAACATCTCAAATTGAAATGATGTTCTGCTGTCTTCGGAATGCAGCGTTCCCTTGTGCCATAGGCAAGCTTGCATAACAGTTTCTTTAAAAAAATGTATTCGTGTATGACTTGGGTTACTGATCACCAGAATAGCCTTTAATAGAACAACACAATTAGGCATCCTAATTATAATAATACTGGTTTTTGTTTGTTTGTTTTTGTTAGTGGGGGAGGTAAAGTCCCATGCAGCTCTGGCTGGTCTTGAACTTCTTCTGTGGCTAAGGAAGACCTTGAACTCCTGATCAACCTACCTTCACCTCCCAAGTGCTGGGCTCACAGGTGTGAGCCACCTCGCTCAGCTTCTGAAGACCCATTTGCTCTGCAATAATACTCTTCGTATTAGCTTTAGGTCTCAGTGGTCAGTTCCTGCTCTTTGGGGATGGACTCTTGCTATAGAATCAGTGTCGCTATCCCATGTGAATACTTTCAGGCTTGATGGATGGAGAAAGCTCAGTCATAAGATGGGATTGTCGACAGAATGCAGAAATCAAGAAGTTAACCTATTTGTAGTTTCTTCTTCTTCTTCTTCTTCTTCTTCTTCTTCTTCTTCTTCTTCTTCTTCTTCTTCTTCTTCTTCTTCTTCTTCGTTTTAAAATTAGGCTTATGCGTTTCTTGGGGACTTGCTAGTCATCTTGTGAGGGTCTTCTGGTGTCTGAGGTGACTCATCTGCACAGTGGAGCTTTGTCTGATGTTGCAGCTTCTTGGTTGTAGTAAGGGTGGGCAGGCCTTTCCAGGCACATTGTGCCTTAGGAATTGTGGTGGTCTCTCTGAAGGGGGATCATTTCCTATTATCTCAGGTCATACACAAAACCAGTCTGTCTAGGCTCAGTTGATATAACTACTCATAAAAATCACCACTTAGTAAGGATAGCTTCAATATTTATTAAGGGAACAATGTGAAAATAGTCATATGAAAGATAGCTTTGACCTTTGCAAAGCTACTGTTAAAGGCGTTGCTCACTGAATATTAAATAATTCATCAGAAATGCATCCATCCAACAGCCTTTTGAAATGCGTCTCCTGACAACCCAGTGTGTCTTCTGACAACCCAGTCTGTTAAATGTTAAGATTTATATCTTTTGTGGAATTCTTGCTGCTGCTTTGGCTACAGAGAAAATAACTAAGGTTCCTGCTTTGTGATTCTGTCAATCCCCTGCCCCCGTTTCCTGATCTGTATTTCTACCCCATCCTTCCATGATGGTCTATGGAATGGTTGGTGATATATGAATTTCTGAGTTTGGCTACAAAATTCAGTGTGTGCATGTACTCACTGGTGTTTTCTGGGGAAGAAGTGAGCCCAAATACACTCTTCCTTCTGGAAGTGTGAGATGAAACAAACCCCTCCACAAACTGCTTTTGGCTGGTGTTTGACCACAGCAGAAACCTATCCACAACGTGGAATAGCAAGAAAAAAAAATATATGGCAGCAACAAACTAATTCAGACCAAACCAAAGTAGCAACAGAATATATCTGTTTAGTCTAGGGACAACTTAGTTGTAATACAGCTGCCTAGTGTGCATGTGTGAAGCCCTGGGCTGGACATATGCCTCAGAGAAAAAAGTATCACAAAGGTAAATGCACTGACACATTTTGTTGTTACGTACTCAATCTATTATTGGAGCTGACTTTGGAGTTGATCAAGTGGCTCAGCAGGTAAAGGCGCTTGTGCCCAAGACTGACAACTGGACATCAATGCCCAGGACCTGTATTGTGGAAAGAGATAATCTACACCTATAAGTTGTCCTCTGAACTGCACAACCACATAATATGCACCCTAAATAAGTAAATAAATCTCATACAATTTGTAAAGTGATTTTATAGAATCTCACCCTCCCCCCAGAACAGTGGTTCTCTACCTGTGGGTCGTGACCCTATTGGGAGTCAAAGGATCTTTTCACAGGGGTCTCATATCAGATTCTCTGCATATCAGATACTACATTACAATTCACAACATAGGAAAATTGCAGTTATGAAGCAGCAATGGAATTATTTTGTGGCTGGGGGTCATCACAACTTAAGGAACTGTATTAAAGGGTTGCAGCATTAGGAAAATTGAGAACCACTGCCTGAAAACTAAGGGAAGGGTAGTAGTGACAGCAGATGGCACACTTCTATGTGAAAATGTAATCTGATGTCTTTTCTTTTTTTATTTCTCTTGTAGGAAGACATAATTTTGGCAAATCTGTCTGAGAGTACCCAATACAGTATGCCCTCTGAACACTGTAGGGAGAAGACAGCCACAGACAATTCCTGTACCACATGACATGGATACGTATTGACCTAGGGGCTGAAGAGCTCCACTGTGTTGTACATATTAATGTGGGATTTTAAAGACAACCCCACAGGACTTGCTTTGCTAATTTGGGAACTAGATAAGTCCAATAAAATGAAATTTATGCAGAGAAGAGGACTTGATGAGAAAGGGTCTCAGGAGACTGAACACTAACACCAAGCCATGGGAGGGGCAGCTCTAGCACCCCAAGAACAGAGTACCTTACATCTCGATTTTTCAAAAAATAATTTTTATGAACACATTGTGAACTACACGAGACACCAACCCCACTGTTCTGGGAGCAGAAAGACAGAGTTGACAGATGTAGTTCTCTGCCAGGAACAACCATGTGAATTTATAAATTTTTTACAAGTGCAGCTTTCAGAAGAATGACTTTTACTGCCATATTAATGCAACCTTGCAAATTTATAGCCTGGGCATTTGTGGGTTATGAATGTCCACTATTCCAGGCTAATGCCAAGAACATGTTTTATGTTTTAAAATTCCTTTTCCTCCTCTGATCACAGACATGTTGGCTGTTCAGATTTGTGTAATAATTCAGCAGCACACGAGGTACAAGACCACATCAGTTCCCACTCACAATGGCTGGACTCATAAATATACTCATTACAACATACTGCATGTGACAGACTCACCCACAAAGCATAAACATATTTCCAAAGAATAGGAAATTAGTAGTAGTTGAAGCAACAGTGGCATGATTCTTTGCTACTTGTCAGACCCATAATATGTGGCCAAGAACTGCAATCGTATGCCACAATACAAAAAAACCCAGAAATAATGTGTTTAAGAAAATGATATCTAAGTGCATATAGATTAGCATAGTCATGAACAATGTCATACATGTCCAAGGCTGTGACTGTATTTTTAAGTTATCCTTAAGAAATTTATTAGACAACTTCCAGGAGTTGCTGCTCTTTTTCCACCATGTAGGTCCTGGGGGTCACACTCAGGTCATCAGCCTTGGTGGCAAACATCCATACTGGCTGAACCATCTGGCCAGCCTTACTGAAAGACTTTAGTTACTATATTCAGCAGGAAGTTCATGGAAGGAAAGGTACACTGCAACCCTTTCCTTGTATATTTGAAAGTTGCCTTTTGTGTTGGCCGTGCCCAAGCTCATCCTTTTTTTTTTTTTTTTTTTTTTTTTTTTGGTTTTTCAAGACAGGGTTTCCCTGTGGCTTTGGAGCCTGTCCTCTTGTAGACCAGGCTTGTCTCGAACTCACAGAGATCCACCTGCCTCTGCCTCCCAAGTGTTGGGATTAAAGGCGTGTGCCACCACCGCCCGGCCAAGCTCATCCTTTCTAGTGTTGCAGATTTTTGAAGAAATGGCCGGATCCTGGAGCTTGATAAAACAATGTCTCAGAGATCTTCCTTCACATGCCAGAGGGCTCTTCTCTTTCAACATGTTGTGACCTAGGGAGAACTGTTGACTGCCAGTGAAAGTCAGAGCCACTGCACATCTTCTGGGTAGCTGTTATGTTGAACACATCACTTCTCTAGTTTTTATTTTTATTTCCTCTTTTGAGAAATGTTCAAGTTGTACTATTTGGTACAAATTCCTTTCCAATTATGATGATTTTTTTTCCTACTGTGTGTGTGTGTATGCCAGCATATTTAGAAATAGATAGCATATTATAATTCATAATATTAGTTGTTTTGTGTGTTAGTAAGCATGGCTTTCTTTCCCTAAAATAAAAACAGGGCGTGTGGGAGTTAGTGATGATTGGAACTTGACAGCTCTGGAGTTAACTGGGAGACCCGCTTGCAGATCCACTGAGGGACTGTCTTGACGGGGTTAACAGATGAGGAAAGACCCATCTTAACTGTGGGTGGAATCATTCCCTGGGTGGGGAGTCTGGACTCTTCATATGGGGAAAGTGGGGCCAGAAGGTGACTAAACAGGGAGAACCCTAACAGCCTGAGTTCTTGGAGCTCATGTGAAAAGCTGGGTGCATGGGCATCTGTAACCCTTGGTCTTCTCTAAAAGATGCGAGGCAGATACAAGGGGATTACCCAGTGGCCAGATGGAGGAATCAACATCCTCTCTCTCTCTCTTCCTCTCTCCCTCTCACACAACATACATCCACGAATGCACACAGATAATGCTTTAAAAAGTGAGAAAGTGAACTGAGTGCTAGCATTCCTCCCTCTGTGCTTCTTTTAGAGATTTATTACTTTTTACGTGTGTGTATGTGTGTGTATCTGTGTGAGTGTATGCCACATGCGTGCAAGTGCCCATGGGAACCAATAGAGGGTGTTGGACCCCTGGGGCTGGAGTTATAGTCAGTTGTGAGCTGCCACAGTGGGGCAGGAATCAAACTAGCCCTCTAGAAGAACAGTTTGTGCTCCTAAAGGTTGAGTCATCTCCCAAGGCTCATTCTGTGCTTCCTGACTGTGGATACAAAGTGACTAGTGGCCTCAAGCTCCTGGGCTGTGGTTTTCCCATCAGGAGCCAAAGCAAACCCTCCCTTCCCCAGGTGATGATGTCAGAGTATCTTATTACAGCAATAGGAAGGGAACTAAGATGGCACAACTCCTGCATTGTTTTACTCCCGGGATGCCCACCACTTCTCTTGGTGTTTGAAAGACTTAATGGTGAGTCTAACCTTGTGTGATGGAGGCTTGTCTATACATACACCAAAAGCTGTTTCAGTGTAGCCAGGAAGGATTTTCTGAATTACTGAAGCTAAATAAAAATATAAATAAATAAATAAATAATCCTTGTTTATTCCAAGACTTAATCCTACCGAGGCTCCCAAGCTGATTAATCACTCAGCAGGCACCAAACAGCCCACGCTAGCTGATCTTACACATCTTAATGAAATGGACTGCATGCTGAAAAATGGCACACAGACACACAAATCCTGCACAGTAATTATATGAGAGAATACCCTGTTAATGGCCCTAAAGACAGCCTTATTCTTAAGAATAAGATTCTGTCAAGAGTAAATCCTTCCTCATTCATTTGCTGCTAACCTGAAGGGCAGAAGTAGTCAAATGTTAGAGTTAGGAAAACTTCGGTGTTAAAGCCTCTTGAATCAATTTCCTTTTTCTTATTTTTTTTAGATAACAATTCTAAAAACTCAAAGTAGAATAATCGCCAGCCCACAGTTCAGATGCTCTTACATCTCTTGATAGTTTGCCTTCTTCCTTTCCTCTTTATCCTGAGATTTCTTTATCATTCTGCTAGTATAAAAGTAGAAATGGGAAAAAAAAGTAGAAATGGGAAATAGCTAGCTATTCATGTTCTAATGCACCCACATAATTACATGATAAATGGGATGCTACAAAATTGCTAAAATGACAGCCTTATTGCGGGCTCAATTTGCTTAATTTTGTGTCTTCCAATATTAAGTCAAGAGTCACTCATTCTGCAAATTAATGGCTGATAAAAATTTAGAATAAGAAAAAGAAAGCATGAGGAAAGTAGTTTCTATCCAATGTGTGCCAACTTGTGGGATTTCCTAGAGAAAGTACAGATTTAATCAATGGGTGAAGTAGAAAGCGCTAGATAGCTTTATGACCAGTCATAATGCTATAGCTACGAGTATGAAGACAATAGTAATGGAACCTCATGCTTCAGGCCCCAGCTGGTTCTCGTGGGAGCCTTGAAGGAGTTCTTGCCATCCTCAAGCTTCTCTGAGTGCATGGCTGGATTCACACTGAGGTTTTACCTCTCTGAAAGGATGATTCCTTTGGTCCTTCTTCTTTTTCCTAATGTCAAGAATTTATTTGGGAGCCTTTTGGAAAAGGGGTTCCCTGAATCATCAGGCTCTTCATTCAGTTACATATCATTAATTCCCAACACTAATGGGATTGCAAGGACCAAGCGCAATGAACGAAGAGCTACAAGCTGGACATGGTGAGGAAGTTTGAGCAGGAGGATTGAGTACAAGGCCAGTCTGGACCACTCAGAGAATCCTGGCAATTCAGGGTCTGCTTCTTCAGGGTCCAGCACTGAATCCTGGCTGTTTGCTTTTTCTTCTCATGCAATGACTTGTTCCCGGGCATGGTGTCCTCTAGGGGACAGCAGGACACTGACCACTGGCTCCAGGAAGATGTTGACTCCAATATGGCCTCTTGCTCTGTCTGACAGGATCACTCAGTGAGCGTTTCTTCATCTGAGGGAGAAATGGCAAGGCAGGGGCTGCAGCAGGCAGGGTTGGATGTCTTGGGAGAAGGGAAAATTGATGTGATCAGAAGCGAGCTTCATCTTCTCAAGGTTCCCAGACCCTTTCCCAGTCCTTCTCCCTGCTTAGATCACACTGCTTTTCATTTTCATTAAAAACAAAAATGAAAACTACTCTTATCTGATAATATATTACAACAACAAAAACAACAACAACAACAACACACACACAATGATGTAAAAATTTAATTCTCAAGCCAAAGACTATTGTTACGTCTATCATCATTCTTAGTGTTTGGGATACAACAGTGAGAGTAAGACTTCAAAAGTCCTTGCTTTCAAGACACTTCCCTCATTGCTGTATGCTAAAGTAATGGAATCGAGAGCAGGATCCTGGGGTTGGGAACTAATCCAGGTGTGGACGATGCTCCTTAAATACAGATTACCAGGTATACCTTCCCTTAACTCTCTGCCCTTCATACCTCAGGCCTCACATGCCAGTGAGGTAAGGCTACAACGGCGGCAACACGCTGTCATTCAGAGAAAGGACAGGAGACATGAAGCAGTTAGTACAGCTGACAATTCTAAGGCTTTCAAGTATGATTGCCTGGCTTGCTCCACTCTGCAAGTGTGGCGCGTTTCTTAGTGAGGTTGAGTTCCTCCCACGGCTGTCTAATGCAAGCTTATCCACCTCCGAAGCTCTTCTAAGTGGAAAGGGGCTTTATTATTCTCTCCCCTCTGCCCTCCGAGATACCTCCTTTTCAATCACAGTCTCTTTGTAACTAGGTAGCTTAAAAATATCCTGTGTGTGTGTGCACATATGTGGTATATATGCATATGTGTTCATTTACAGGTATCCTTGGAGGCCAGAGGAGGGTATTGAGAGGACTTCTATCTCTGCCCTCACATGTTGGCATTATAAGTGCAGGCACCCAGTTTATGATGTAGTTGCTGGGATACCCACTGCTTCATCTCTCCAACTGTTGTAACTCAGCAGTGCTGTGCCTTGCACATCTCAACATGTTTGAACAAAAGGAAGACTTTGCCTGTAGGTCTGGGTCCATGCCAACAATACACATTTACCCGGGGCTTTATCTGCTACCCACGATGATGTAGGTTTTCCTTCCTTCCTTCCTTCCTTCCTTCCTTCCTTCCTTCCTTCCTTCCTTCCTTCCTTCCTCCTTCCTTCCTTCCTTCCTTTCTTTCTTCTTACAGTATGTAGAAACTAGAGGACCCAAAGAAATCTTATTTTGAACTCCTTTTGTTTTATGACAGTTTTGCATAGTTCGGACTGGCCTTGAACTCACTTCATATGTAGTGGAGTATACCTTTGACCTTCTTGTTTGTTTAATAGGTGTGTTTGTTACGTAGGTCTCACTATGTAGCACTGGCTAGCCCAGAATTCAATTTAGACAAGACTGACATGCAATCTACTTGCCTCTGCCTCCTGAGTGCTAGAATTAAAGGTGTGTGCTACCATGCCTGGTTTATCCTTGACCTTCTAATTCTTCTGCCTCAACCTTCCCAGGACTGAGATTACAGCCACGCCCCTCTAGGCTGGGTTTATGTAGTGTTGGGGTGCAAACCCTGAGTGTTGTGCATGCTGAGTGCACTCTCTACCAGTTGCCAGTCCTTTCCTCTTGCTTTCAGTTCCAGCCAGCAGGGATTTAGCAACAGAACTCTCAAAACAAATAGAAATTGAGTGTCCTCTCAATCTGGCTTTGTCCTGCCTTCGCTGTGAAGACTGCATCACTAACTTCTGAGAAGGCTGCTCTCAGCTTTGGGCCGCTGTCAGGCTTCTCTGAAACAATGCAGTGGGATCTTTCAGCCAAACCTACAATGCGGGTCTGCATTATGAAGTCGGCACTGTTTTTGAGACCAGAAGAAAGTTAAGTTTTCTTTCCCAGGTCTATGAATTTTGCAGGAAGATTATCCTTTTGTCTTTATCTCAATCCATTCTCTCTGTCTCTGTTGCTTCCTTCTTTATCTTCTGCAAAAATAAAAACAAAGCACCTACTTTTTCAAGATGTAGCTTGGAAATGTCCTTAGCTGGTTTTATAAATTGACTACTAAGTTTTCATCTTTCAGAGCACCACAGCCAACAATCTGGACCGTTTCTTCACCACCTGTCACAGTTGGCCATTTCCTAGGTACTAAGGCAGTTTGCTACCAACCTTGGATGGTAACGTTCCAGTCTCTGTTTACCATTTGTCCCCAAGCTGATGTTGTTAGCAGAACTTGTCTTAGTTACTGTTCTAGTGCTATGACAAAGACACCATGACCAAGGCAACTGATAGAAGAAAACATGTCATTGGAAACTTGCTTACAGCTTCAAAGGATGAGTCCATGGCCATCATAGCAGGAGGATTAGTGGCAGGCAGGCCTGACACTGGAGCAGTAGCTGAGAGCTGACTAGTAGAGCTTCCCTAGTAGGAAGCAGAGAGACAGAGACACAGAGAGAGAGACAGAGAGAGGAAGAGAGTGAGTGAGACTTTTTGAAACCTTGAAGCCCACCTCTAGTGACACACCTCCTCCAACTAGGTCACTAATCCTCATTAAACATTCCACCAAATGGAACCAGACTTTCAAGTATATGAGCCCATGAGGCTATTCTCATTCAAACCGCCACATTCCTGATGCTTTCTGTGTCAGTTAGCGCTTCCTGAGTCACACACTGGCCAAAACTGTGTGGATAATGAAAATGTTTATTTTCATGGTTTTTGGAGAACCTGTGGCTTTTTTCCCCTAAAAATAAGCTTGACTAAAGCTGGATTATCTAAGACGACTCGGCACACACGCAGTGAGTGTTTTCCAGTCCGTGGAACAAGAGCTGTATGTCTGCCATCACCTGCAGCCAAACCAGGTTCATTTACATGTTACAAAGTCACAGTGTGCAGAGGGTACTTCAGTAATCCGTAGACCACCCTTTGCAATCTGCTGCCACTCTCTCGCGCACCCCGACTTCCATTTAGTTCAGCATCTTGATTGTGAATGGAGTAGCTCCATTAGCCATGTGATTAGTCCCCTCACCAGTTATGACTGAGTTTCTCATTATGCCACCTGAATAAGACTTTGAAGATTTGCTAATATGATACATTTGACTCAATAGTTATTCAGTGTTTCATTAAACTTACTTCATTTGGTTTAATTCTTCCTAGCTTATATTTGAAAATTGCATACAAAAAATGATTAGCAAATAGTCCCATGCTGAATTGAAGATGTCATTTTTGGGGGAGCACCCCTTTGGGAAGTACCCTTTTCACACCGCCTGCTTACCATTAGGGTATTGACATTTTCCACAAGACTCACCTTGCCCATAAGATGAATATTTAATATAATTATAGCTTAAAAGAATAGATGAACACAGAAAGCTAGCTCTTGTTGCTTTTACTGAGGAACTGAGTTTAGTTTTTAGCACCCACATCAGGTAGCTCACAACTGCTGTGGGATAATGCTCTTGTACACTGTAAAGATTTGTCATTCACATTGGTTTAATAAAATGCTGATTGGGCCAGTAGTCAGGCAGGAAGTATAGGTGGGGCAACTGGACTAGGAGAATTCTGGGAAGAGGAAAGACAGAGACACATTCAGAAGCCAGACACAGAGGAAGCAAAATGAGAATGGTTTACTGAGAAAAGGTACCAAGCCACATGGCTAAACATAGACAAGAATTATGGGTTAATTTCAGTTGTAAGAGCTAGTTAGTAATAAGCCTGAGCAATAGGCCAAACAGTTTATAATTATTATATTAATATAAGCCTCTGTGTATTTCTTTGGGATTGAATGGCTGTAGGAATGGGCGGGACAGAAATTTCTGTCTACACACAACCACTCGCAACTCCAGATCCAGAGGGATGCCTTTAGTCTCTGTGGATACTTATCTACTTATACAATACATATAATTAAAAATAATAAAGTAAGTCATTTTTAAAAAATATTTGAATATGGTAGTAAAGTCACACAAAAGTTTTTTTAAAAAAAGTCTGTTTCCTCTACATTGGTATTAATACATCCTGAAAAAGAATTTAAGAGAGACCTGTGTGAAGAGCAGGAAATGTCATTATGTCTTAGGGAAATCATCTCCTTAAAGCTTCTGCGTTCTTATATCCATCAAAGGAATCATTTATTTCTCTCATAAATCTGTAATGATGGCACAGTTGCACATAATGGTTTGCAATTTCCTTTGGTCAGCAAAGAGAAAAATGAAAGAGGCAAACCTCCACATGAGCCCAGTAATGTCTACCCAATATGTCTCAACAGCCCCTGAGATGGCAAACCTAAACGAGCCTGCTTGCTGAAAGGCGCTATTGAGTGGATGAGCTTCTAGTCACAAATGGAATACACATAATGAGGTGATTTCTTCTGCCCCACATAACTGAAATGCCAGTCACAGTTCCCTGCAATGAGCAAGGCTGACCTGTAATAGAATCATCATCCAGACAGACCTGTAATAGGATCATCATCATCTCCTATTCTAATCACATTTAAAAACTTACACTTATGAACTAAATGCTCAAATTCATGTCTTACTACTTCAAGATGGTTTCTTCTTCTCTTAAACTGCAGAGTTGCTGTTCAAATAATCATACTTTAAAGTTTTTGTTTTAGCTCTGAACTAGATGCCCTTCAGTGTGGATTTTTGTTACATGTTGACTTTATTTTTCTTCTTTATTAAGACTTTCTAAAGAAAAAGTGGTATTAAAGACAATAGAGTTTCTATCATAAGAAACTTTCTGTTTTAATATAAGATACATTTCTTATATTCATGTTACTAAGAACAATATATAAAAAAGTAAACAAAACTGAGAACAACTGTATTACTTGGAGTAATTACTTTGTGAAGTAGTCACCACAATGAATGAAAGATAATGATACTGTCACCAAAGGGCAGTCACTGGTTTTCTGTGAACCTGAAGTATGGTGAACGTGTTGCTTTTAACCCTGTATGACGTCAACATTAGCACCGTTGCTTAAACATCTGATGTCTCTGGTCTAGAACATTTCATTGCTCTCTAATGCCCTTTCTTGCCTCACTCCCATCTGCCACCCGATCAGAAGGTGATTTTCCTAAGCGCTCACTCCCAAGTTCAAAAGTCTTTCCGACAGAAGAAATCCCAGATTCAAGGCTGTGAGTAGGAATCGCATTTGCTTTCTACCTTCATCTTCATCTAATAATCTAGGAGGCGAGGTTAACCCTGGTTCAGTTCCCAGATTCAAGGCTATGAGTAGGAATCACATTTACTTTCTACCTTCATCTTCATCTAATAATCTAAGAGGCGAGGTTAACCCTGATTCAGTTCCCAGTCTTGTTTTGTCTAGTGTCAGCTGAAGCCTTTTTCACTGAAGATGCTGAGTGGTTCACATGTCAGAAGGACAGTCTCTTATTTCATGCAGACAGAAATCTCAAAGTTTCTAATTTTTTTATTATTATTTTATGTGTATGGGTAATTTGCCTCCATACATGTCTGTGTACAACATGGATGTCTGGTGCCTCAGAGGCCAAAAGTGGGTGTCGGAGTTGCTGGAACCAGAGTCACAGACAGTTGTGAGCCACTATATGGGTATTGGAATCTGAGCCCAGGTCCTCTGGAAGAGCAACTGTTCCTAACTGGTAAATTGTTTCTCTAGCTTAGATGTCAAGGTTTTTTTTTT
>JAQHUG010000128.1:2615932-2658336 GCA_028555095.1 Dicrostonyx torquatus | reverse complement strand
ACCTCATTACAGATGGTTGTGAGCCACCATGTGGTTGCCGGGAATTGAACTCAGGACCTTTGGAAGAGCAGGCAATGCTCTTAACCACTGAGCCATCTCTCCAGCCCTCAGGCAATATTTATATCTGCAGTGGAGAGTATTACAGCAATCCTGAGTTTGGGGACCTCAAATCATTTGAAATGACTCAAGCATATGTCTGTTCCAGGAGACAATGTCCCTATGTTCCTGGGCTAAAGCTAGCCTTCCCTTTAATCTAGTCAGAGCCAGGTACTACCTGAATCCCCACGGTTGTTTGTGATACATATATCTTTCAAACGAAAGTCTGGAGCAAGGTGGTCAGTGCTTCCCCTGGCAAGATATGCAGTAGTGAGTGACCCAGGGAGAGTTGTATCCCAACACCCCATTTCTGAAATCTCAAAAACTTTAGGGCATGTTTTCAACTTGATACACTGAATAGAAAGAAAAGAACGGTTATAGGCTAGGAAATGGTGGCACACACCTTTAATCTAAGCACTTGAGAGGCTGAGGCAGCTGGATCTCTCTGAGTTCAAGGAGGTCTTCATAGTGAGTTTCAGGACAGCTAGGGTGGTTACACAGAGAAACCCTGTCTCAAAAAACAAACAAACAAACAAAAACAAAACAGAAAAAAAAATGGCAGTTATGCCCCTGGCTTGTGAGGTCCTGTCCTGTGCTTTGGTTTCCAATATGATTCTCCAACTCAAGCTTTAGATGTAGAAGTGACCCCCTTATCAGAGTGCAGACAATGCTAAGAACGAGTCTCATTTTAGCCTTCCCTACTTTATTACATAGTGGTTGGATATAGTAGGAGAATAATATTCTGAACTTGAGGCCCGATCCTTCCATTGACTACACTGGCCCTCAGTTTTCCTGTCTGCTAAATACTAAAAACTATAGGCTCCAAAGCTACAGAGAAACCCTGTCTTGAAAAACCAAAATCTCCCCCCCCCCCTCTCTCTCTCTCTCTCTCGGGGAGAGATTTAAAGACAGGGTTTCTCAGTAGCTATGGAGCCAGTCCTGAACTTGTTCTGTAGACCAGGCTGACCTTGAACTCACAGAGACCCACCTGCCTCTGCCTCTGCCTCTGCCTCTGGAGTGCGGGATTAAAGGCTGCGCCACCACCGCCTGGTAAAATTCTCTATCTTGAGTGTAGGTGATTTTGATGTTACTGCTTCCGCAATCATATGGGAGGGGCATAATGTACTAAATTGAAGATGTGGGCAGATGAGATGGCTCAGCAGATAAAGGGCCCTGCCACTGATCCTGAGGCTCTGAGTTCAATTCCTGGGATCCACATGGTGGAGGGAGAGAGCTAACTTATACACACACACACACACACACACAAACACACACACACACACACTGCACACATAATAAATAAGTGCAATAACTTTTTTTTTTTAAGTAAGTAGGGGCTGGGGTGTGGTACAGAGGTAAAGGCTTTCATGGCATGTGTACAGTCTTGGATTCCACCCCAACATAACCAGGGGAAAAACTAAAATAAGAAAAAGTAAGTCATAACAGATAGACTAATAAAGATAAAGGGCCTGATGTGAGAGAGGCAGGAGTCTATCTACCGGGATAATTATCCTTATGGAGTCATGAATAGATGCTGGGGAACTGTGAGCTTGGGGGCTGATTTTTGCCATATTTTATTTCTTAAACTGCATGCATGTGTTATAGTTAAGATAAAAATGAGCTTCAAGATATAATGCATTAATTGGTTCATGGCCAGGGGACAGTTTAGTGGCGACTGGCTGAAGCAGAGTGGGAGGGAGCCCTGTGGACTGAGGGAACACATACACAGAGTGGGAAGTGACACTATCAGGAAACTGCAATTTATATTTACAGTTCTTGCACAGATTTTTTTGTCTAGTGCCAGCCCGGGCTACCTCTTTGGTCACACCTCATAGTCTGTGTTTGTGTGCCAAGCACCTCGAGAAGCTGCGCTAACACGTTTGGGGCATGTATGGAAAGTCACATCTCATGCGCCATCATCGCAGCCTGAGATGAAGTTCATACGTCTTTGCCGAGTGCCTAAGTCAGTGTCAAGGGGTGCTTTGACTCTCTGGAGGCAGACTGCATTGTTTATGAAATACGTGTGGAGGGGGAGACTGAGAAGGGCAGAACAAGAACATTGCCTCTTCTCCTTACGTTTCTGTAGGCCTGGAGAATTTAAATTGCAATTCTCCCGGGGAGAGATGATGATCCGACGCTCTGAATTGCAGTTAGCAATTGTTATTGCTCAATAAATATCATGGTAGTAATTCTTGGCGGGCTGGGATGCCTGCGGTTTAGACAAAGCTGTCACCAGTTGTGAGGAGCTGAGCTTAACGTGCTGTCATATTTCTAGCTGAGTCGCAAGCGTTAAGCCCCTGGTAGCCCGCTCATCATGCGGTATTTCCTCAGCATCGCTCCTCAGGACGGAGCAGCCACAAGGGCTTCTGAGCTCCCTGAAAGCCCCAGTTTGCTCTTCGTGGGTTGTACTCAAGGGTTGGGAAAGGGGCTGCTGGGAAAGAAAACTATAATTAGGGTTGGCCGGCCACTACATCTTCCTCTATTTGTTTGTTAGAGAATCCCAGCAAGCAGCTATTATATACAAAACACAGCACTGGAGAGTGTGGGTGACAGCCCTTCAAAAGCATCCCTAAGTCTTAGAGCTTAGATGGAAGCAGATTTGGACTATCAGTGGGGGGCCGAATGCTTTCATAGAGTATTAACTCTGCCTCCAGGGGACCTGACCTCGGATTCCCCACTTCTTAGTTGCGTGGGCAGCTTATTTCTAAGATGGAGCAATTACAATGACAATCTTGCTCAGCAAAGTGTCTCATGCACAGTAAAGAGTTTTTTTCATTTTTTTCTTTCCTTTTTCGCCTCATTTTTTTCTCATTTCATTTCTTATTTTTTTTTTTTTTAAAAAAAGACTTATCGAAGCTGGCTGGTGGTGGCACATGCTTTTAATCCTAGCACTCGGGAGGCAGAGGCAGGTAGATCTCTGTGAGTTTGAGGCCAGCCTGGTCCACAGAGAGAGTTTCAAGACAGCCAAGGCTACACAGAGAAATCCTATCTCGAGAAACAAAACAAACAAACAAACAAAAAAGGCATCGATTTTGTGTGTATGTGCGTGCGCGTGTCCGTGTAAGAGCATATGCCTGCAGTGCCTGGGGAGGCCAGAAGAGGGAGTCAGATCCTCTATATGTTACACATGGTTTGAGTCACCATGTGGGTGCTGGGAACTGAATCTGGGTCCTCCACATGAGCGGCCAATTCTCTTAACTGCTGAGCCATCTCTCCAACCCATCATTTCTTCTGTGTCTACGTCCCACTATGCAGTCCAGGAGAGCATCAATCAATCTTGAGCTCTTCCTGACTCGCTCTCCTGGGTTGCTGGAATTACAGGGATGCACACAACTTTCGGATCTAAACAATTTATATATTCTAACAAATGCATTATTACTAGAAAGGGTAGTGGGAGGAACCCCTCTAGATTGGTTTGCATGAGGTCATCTCTGAGAGCAGCAGCTGCGCTGAGCACCAGACTGGATTTTCATGGAACGGGAACAGGACGGGCTGTCATCTCAGTGTTGAGACTGAAGCAATGCACCACTAAGGGACGTGGATGTTTTCACTTCTTTAGCAATCAGATATGTTTGCTGAAGGGACGAATCCAAATTAGAAAATACAGGAATTCAAATTGTATGGTGTTGGCAGAGAGAATTAGGAAGTCTTCACTAGCTGGATTGAGAGGTCAGAATAAAATTTCTGCTGCTCCTTGGACACTGGGAATGTGATGTTGCCAAGGGACTGGGGGGAGGGGAGGTTTGGGTGAGTGGACGGTGACTGTGCCTTTGACGAATACAGAACCCAAGAAGGTCTGATTTACAAGGAAAATAATGATTGGTTGTTTTTGTTTTTAATTGGTGGTTATCTTAGTTTTCAAGATTATTAATTTTTTTCCAAGAAAATATTTCTTAAATAAATGAGTCTAAGAAAACTAAAATTTTGAGTCATTCACATCCTGAGTAATATGACTTTCAAATGGCTCCCCACGAGCAATGCCAGGAAGTCACATAATACGTAATGAATTATGTCATGTGCTTTCGGCATAAGGATACATTAGGCATATTAACATTCTGGGCACTCTCTCCAATCCCTCTGCGTCCCTTCACACCTTAACAGCACTGGAGCATATAGAGTGATGATTACTAATAATTTAGCAGGAAGAATAGATCTTCACATTCGTATTGATTTATCTTTGCACCCGCTTAAATGACCTCCAATAAATATTTAAAAGCTATGTATTCGCTTACCAATAAGGCATGCATCAAGAGTCATTACAGAATATTCTCCCAATGCTAAATTTGGTTGAAGAGTGAGCAAATTGAATTTCAAACAAGATGTCCCTTTTGAGTGGCAAATGCTTTTATTTTCCTTACTGACAGATACATACTGAGATGAATCCCTGAATTCAGTGGTCTTTTGTACACGCCTCAGACAAATAAGCAAAGGGAATACTAATTCACCTTACAACTCTTGAAAATCCATTATTATAGTCCTGGTTAAGATGATTTCTGTTAGCAATATTAGTTACGGTCTTGAACTCTGAAGGTCACAGAAAGACGAGTTGGTCAGGAATTGAAAGTAATGGAGCTGAGTGAGAGGCATCTACCTCCATATTGAAGCTATCATCTCAAATTAAGTGAGGATAGATAACAATAATATATATTGCAAAACATTCCATTATTCTCCCATCTCCTGACATCTATAAGGTCAATGAGGAAAGGTCATAGGCTTATACCAGGAAACTGTCAAGTACCCTAGTGAACACTTTCAAATCCAGAGTTATTTCAAGGTCCTTCCTTCCTTTCTTCCCTCCTTTCTTCCTCCCTCCCTCCTTCTCTCCCTCCCTCCCTCCCTCCCTCCCTCTCTTCCTTCCCTCTCCTGTGTGTCAGGCACTAGTTGTTTAGGAGCAGAATATGTTTGTCTCTTGTTCTTTCTCTTCGGGCTGGCTGGAATACAGACACTGAAGGAAAGCCATTTGAGACCACTAGAAGGGAGGCAGGATAAAGAGATAGGAACTTGGGGCACAACAGAAGAAACCCACCACGTCACCCCCATGATTCTTACATCTGGACTGTAACGCCAGAGAGAAACTGTAATCTCATTTGACAGTATGCTGGCTGTTGTGCAATTGAACCTATATATGGACCAATAAAGGTTAAAGTAATTCATGAGCTAGCCAAGTTGATTAAAATGAATTTTGAGAAAGGAAAAAAAATCACGTTGGGATTCTACCAAGCTAATAACTGTCTTCAAATTTGCATATGTGAATCATCCACATGAATGTTTTACATAACTGTAATAAATTTGTATGCCATCAGGCATTCTCTTCTAGATTTAAGTGTACACACACACACACACACACACACACACACATGTTCTTTTAAGATTTAATCTAATTCTTAATTTCCCTTTTTTGAGTTTATCTGACATACATATAAACAAATACAAATATATATTCTCTCCTTTTTTTTTTTTTTGGTTTTTCGAGACAGGGTTTCTCTGTAGCTTTGGAGCCTGTCCTGGAACTAGCTCTTGTAGACCAGACTGGTCTCGAACTCACAGAGATCCGCCTGCCTCAGCCTCCCGAGTGCTGGGATTAAAGGCATGCACCACCACCGCCCGGCCAAATATATATTCTTACTTTTCCTCCTTTACACTTCTGTTTTTAAGAAGCACTTGTTTCATTGTTACCTAAGTTGAAATCAAATTCTTGCACTCAAGCAATCCTTCTGCCTCAGTTTCCCCAAATACAGGGACTACACGAAGCTGCCACCAAGTTTAACTCAAGAATCATCTTTTGAGTAAATGGCTCTCAGTACATTTTCAACACATTAAAGTAATAGATGAGCATTTTTGATGATACAGGGGTGATTAAATTTTTGTGTGTAGTGTGTGTGTGAAGGTGCTTGTGTGTATCTGTGTATGTGAGCATCCTCATTGAGACACATGCTTCATGCATATGGAGTCAAGATGTTGATCTTAGATTCGCCTTCTGCCACTCTCTATCTTTTCATTTCTATGTTTTAGAGTGTATGTAGATAAGAAAGTTGATATCTTGTGCTGATTGACACACAGTTCATGCCACCAAGGACAAGTGCTTTTTCTGGATTTATGTGTTATGAAGTACGTTATGTTCAGCTTGACTTTGAGTGCATTGAAGGAAGACTTCTTGCATTAGTCGGGATTCTTCACTTTTCAAGTTGGAGGACTGTGGAGCAGGGAGAGGCAATCAAGGATACTAAGTACTAAAGGATCCGTCTGCATTGTGTGTTTGGAAGTTCCATGGTAAATAGATAGAAAGCAATGAGAGCAAGTGTTCATGCTTAGAGACTAGTTTCAAGGTCAGCTACTTCAGCTGAAGTTGTTAAAATATAAATACTGACACCAGAGTCAATATTCTAAAGCCAGGCATGGTGGTCATGACAATAATCCCAACACTCAGGAGGCTGAGGCAGGAGGATTGCTGTAAATTTCAAGTCAACCTGGATTATGTGGTGTGTTCTAGGTCAACCTGATCTATAGTGGGAGACCTATTTCAATCCCTCCTCCCCCAAACAACTAATACAAACAAACCAACAAAACCAGAGATTAGAAATCATTTGTTTAGCTTTTGAATTTTTGCAAATACTCCCTGGGGGGTCCTAAGAAGGAGCCAGGATTGAAACCATCTTCTAGGGATGATAGTCATCTTGGGCATTAACTTAACTATTTGTTTATTTACTTATTTTAATACTGAGAATTGAGCCCAGAGTTCTACATGTGTTAAGCAAAGTGTTTTACAACTAGGCTTCTTTTGCAGTAGTGAGTGGTGATTCACTAAAGATGGACCTTTCTTAAATGTCTGAGTTCAGGAAGAATGCAGCAGAGGAGTTACATGGAATTAACGTGTAATTCCCAGTGAGAAAATACTGGTCATGAAACATCTTACATTAAACATGTAAGTTGGCCTAAATCTAAAAATGTCCTATATTATAATAAAAGGAAGGCAGAACTGGGTAGAACATATAATGTTATGGCAATGACAGATATAAGAAGCTACAAACACCTGTGCTATTTTCAGCTCTGTTCATTACTAATTAATAATCCATGTGATCATCTTGACATATTTTGAGCTCTCAACTGTCAGATTTTCCTATCTTTTCCCTTCTGACTTTATTGTTGTAATCTTAGATTGACACGTGACAAGCTTTCTCTTGTATTGTTGTTTAGCTATGAAGCATCCCTCACCAAGGCTCATGTGTTAAAGGCTGGTCTTCAATGCCATATTCTGAATGAATGGATCATGGGAATGCTCACTTAATCACTGGGCTGTTTCATCAGTGAATTTTCACTGGATATGCTACTGGGAGGTTATGCTTTGTTGGAAGAAGCAGGTCATAAGGGACCTGTCATTGAAGGGTGCATCTTGTCCCTGACCCCTTTTGGTCTCTTTCCTGCTTCCATGAGTGACAGAAGTCCTCCACACTTGTCTGCTGGGATGTACTGCCTCCCAGGCCCAGAAAGGATGGGATCAGCCTCCAAGGATTGAAATCTCTGCTTTGCTCTTGTTTCCTGGTGCTAGGGGTTGACCCGGGGCTCCACACATGCTATTCTAGCCAGGTTTTCTACCACTGAGCCAGACCCCTGCCCTCCTTCCAGTGGTATGTCGTGCTTTGCCACAGCAAGCAAAGACTGACAAACACAAGCTGTGCCAGTGTGCCACCTCCTAAATGCATTCGGTGTCTCTTCTCGGCTCTTCCTTTCCCCACGAAGCTTCAAGATAAATTGTCTCTCAGTAAGAATAGTATCTTATTGATCATATAATCTCACTTCTTAAAAACCATGGATTCCTGAGTCTGGTCTGCTACTGCCTCTAGGACTTGCACCAAGCCGACCTTTTGTGTCACCTCCCTTTGCCCCTTCATTCACTCCGTGCTTTGGGTAACCTGAGTTTTCCTTTATGTCATACAGACACTCTGACCACTTGCTTGCTAACATTCTCCTTAAGCTCGTCAGCTGAGAGAAATGTTTTCAACTTGAAGCTCCATAGGATTTTAGCTGAATTCCTCTTCTTCTGAATTCCCATGTTCTGTGTTATATAGCAATGTGTAACTGGCACCCCATCCGTCTCTACTTAATGTCTGTTTCACGACCAGTTGGAAGTTCAATAAGATGAACTGGCAGCAAAAATGACTTATGTTGACCTGGCAGCTTGGTGATGTTTGTTCTCACCATTAGCATGTGCAGACTTACAAACTCAATTAAAAATCCCACAGCACTTTCATATTTCAGAGAGTGAACGGATTATCACTCATAGAACATACACAGCTTACCTGAATTCCTTTGTAAGTTTCAGTAATGGCTCTGTCAGCTGGCAGTGCCACACAGAACATGGCTAAAGCTGAAGCCGACATGAGTCCCAGGCCACTAGCTTCCCCTTCCCCCAGGCCTTCGAGGCGAGGTCAGGTTGGCATCTGCTAACTTATACCTTAGTCTATTCTGTCTCTATTTCCAGTTCAACCAGCCAAGTTACTTTTTCATTCAAATGTACAAAACCAAGGCTGCCTGGCCTTTTCCATATTCATAAAGACATAGACGCTCCACCCATCCCACCCCATCTCAAGTTTCACTTTCAAAGAATTTTTCAGATTGTTACCTGGATATTCTCCAAATAACAAGATTTACTTTAAGCCCTTTAGACACTGACCTAACATTTTCCCTTTCATCTTCTGACAACCTTGCAGAAAACTATGAATATCAGTTGAATAAATACTTTTCTGGCCTTGTAGGTTTAGGCCTGGAGAATTAGATGTAATGAGAATTGGACAACCTCGTTCTACAGCTGTTACAAGAACAGGGTTATGATTTAGTTCGAGAGGAGAACACCCATTTTTCTTGCTCAAAGGTGCCCCTGAACTATAAAATCCCACTCTAAGCCAGCCTTGAAAAGGCCATGTATGTCCAGAAGAGGTAACAGCAGCAGGGAGCAAGCCTCTATAGCATGTGAGAAGGATGAGCAGGCTTTGATAGCTTCTGGGATGTAGAGAGACACTGGACTTGGATGGGAGAGCAGGGTGTGACTTCAGGCCTCACACAGAAAGGCTTCGCTTCCTTTCTGGATCACCACAGAGTGACCAACATGGTTGAGGTCATGAATGAACCTTCCAGATTCAGAACTCTCTCTCGCAGAGGTTCCTTTTTGTCTCTTAAGTAAATACACACAAAACTGAGACACAGTGGCTCCTCCTGTGCCACAAGGGTTTTGGAGAGACAGAAGATGAAGCATCTCTCAGATTCTCTAATGGAATCACACTGTTTCCAGACTGCTACTCCTTTTGGTTGTGGATTTTTTTATTAGTCTCCATAACTGTTAGCTAATGAATTCCACTTGAGAAAGGATACCATTTTGGTCATAATTATAATTTCTGTTCCAAGTCAGAGAACCAATCAGGTAACCAGAATACTGGCTGATACATATGCTCATCAATTTCACAATATTCCAGTCTTTTCTAATATTTTCTACAGGTTTCACTATGGGGAAAAAAACCTAACTATCCATTAGTGTCCACTTCAAATACACTTTCAGATAACAGTTGAATAAATTGACTTAAAATATAGGTCAGTGGTTAGATTACAATCCTACAAAATAGTAGGTTCAAGTCCAGTTCTAGCACACCACGGAGTTATTACTAAGCACCTTAGAGTTTATTCCTTGTTTCCAGGCTTATAAAACTGGAAGATTAAGACCCTGAAGGCTTCAAACCAAATTAGAATAACAACCAACAAATATGCAAAGCATTTGGGCAGATTACTAATAAATTATTAGGCATATTTATTGTAACTATGTTTGCAAATATTGGAATTCAAAACACTTTTTAGAAGGCATTTTGGAAAATATTAAAATTCATAGTAATAGTATGAAGGAAAAGATACTTTTCACTTTATATCAGGATTTTTTTTGGTATAAGAATGTTCTATGTTGGAAGCCTGCCCTTTTGACTGCGGCAGGCCATTGGAGAGAGCTTCTGATCCAGCCATCCGACCCAGAGGGAATTTCGCATGATGGATGGAGATAGAGCCAGAGACCCACATTCACATCAGAGCAAGGGATTGAGCTACCAAGGTCCAGTGGAAGAGCAGAAGGAGGGAGAAGATGAGCAAGGAAGTCAGGATCATGAGGGACTGGCCCACCAACTGAGACAGTGTGCTCGATCTATTGGGAGCTCATCAAATCCAGCTGGACTAGGACTGAATGAGCATATGACCAAACCGGACTCTCTGAATGTGGCTGCCAATGGGGACTGACTGAGAAGCCAATGATAATGGCACAGGGAGCTATCTATCTCTTCTGCATGTATTGGCTTTTTGGGAACCTATTCTATATGGATGCACACCTTCTTAGGCCGAGATGGAGGGGGGAGGGCCTTGGGCTTCCCACAGGGCAGGGTATCCTGCCCCATCTTAAGGAAGCAGGGGAAGGGCGGTGGGGTAGTGGGGGAGCGGGAGGGCCTGGGACAAGGGGAGTAAATGTAAATTTTTCTTTTAACAATAAAAAAAGAATGTTCTATGTTCACATTTTAAATTAAATAAAAGTAAAGATGACTGCCTTTTTGTGTGCATGTGTGTACATGTTTCCTTAGGGACGGAAGGAGACACTTGGTATCTCCTCTTCTCTCTTTTCATCTTATATTTGAGACAGAGCCCTCACTGAACCTTGAGCTTGCCAATCAGGTTGAGTGGCTGGCCAGGGAGCCCCCAGAATCCTCCTGTTTCTGCGACACATCATCACGGCTGGCTTTGACACTGATGCCGAGGATCTGAACTTCATGCTTGGGCAGCACATGCTTTACCCACTGAGCCATCGCCCCACCCTGAGGTGCCTTCTTAAAACTAGAAATGCTTTAAAGGATAACTTCAGATCCAGGAGTTACACAGTTAAATATGCATTTGCTTGTTTGTTGTGTGCCAGCATATATCACCCATGCCATGGTGCACGTGTGGAAATGAGAGGAGGGCTTGGGGGATGGGTCTCTCCTTCCACCATGAGGTATCTGGGGAGGGGACTCAGGTTGTCAGGCCAGCCCCACTAAGTGCCTTTCCCTGCTGAGCCACCTCGACAGTCATGGTATAGGTTTAATTCTTAGTTTGGAATGGCAACCTCAGGCAGGGAGCGCAGCTCAGTGGAGAGTTCTTGTCTAGGATGTATGAAGCCCGGGCTGGACACCCAGCACAGTGATAGGGACATACTAAAGGCTTTAGTGTACTACAACTTCAACAGAGCCGCACATACTCTGTATTCTTCCTAGAAGACATGACAGTTTAGGTCAAAAGGCTCCAGGCCGGTTTAGAAGCACTTTCAAGAAAACCTTAAATGACTGTGTGAAGTCGCACTCTGCCTTGTAGTGCAGAAAAGAAAGACAAGAAGAGCCAGAGAAAGCCTACTTCGAAGTCTGCAAATAAAGGTACCTAGTAAATTCCCTAGAGCTTCTACTATGGTCAGAGACAGAATTCCAGAGGGAACAAGAAAACGAAAAGCAACCGAAAAATGGTCCAGTATCTAAAATGTGGCACTAATAAAACACCTTAGCTCTCTCCTTTGATTTTTGTCCTCTGAAAGTCCTTTATACCAGAAGACTCTTCTTTGAGTTTCTGGCAAGCCTAATCCACCCTTCACTAGTAGACATGGGTTAATGTTTTGTATCAAAATTTTGGGACCAGCAAGGTGGTTTAATGGTAGAAGACGCTTGTCAATTCCCAGGACCCACTGGGTAGAAGGAAAGAACCACCTCCCCTCAAGCTGTCCTTTGGCCTCCACAAGCACAGCGTGGCATGTAACCCACTAATAAATAAATGAATATACAAACATTTTAGAATTTCTATTTTAACTTTTTTTTTTCTGATTTTCGAGATAGGGTTTCTCTGTGGCTTTGGAGCGTGTCCTGGAACTAGCTCTTGTACACCAGGCTGGCTTCGAACTCACAGAGATCTGCCTGCCTCTGCCTCCCGAGTGCTGGGATTAAAGGCGTGCACCACCACTGCCCGGCAACATTTTTTTAAACAAACATTATCTTGGGAGCTGGAGCAATGGCTCAGTAGCTCTTACAGAGGACCTGGGCTAGATTTCTAGCACCTACATGCTAGTTCAGCCACTTCCCTGGGATCCAGCACCAGGCATACACATGATGCACATACACACATGCAAGAAAAATGTTCATTGATAAACATGAAGTAAATAATTATTTTGTCAGACATGGTTTCTTTGTGTAGCCCTGGCTGTCCTGGAACACTCTCTGTAGACCAGGCTGGCCTCAGACTCACAGAGATCCTCCTGCTTCTGCCTCCTTAGTGCTGACATTAAAGATGTGTGCCACCACTGTTTGACTAATTTTTAAAAATAAATTTAAAATACTCATTAATAAAATAAATAAATCTAACAAGCAAATAGTATTTCACCCAATTATTTTGTACAATAAGGCCAAGAGAGCGCAGCTGGACCATGTGCCGAGTGAAACAGGGGCTTTGGAGTGCTCAGCTCCAAAAGGATGTTTTTATCACACTCAAGACTCAGGGAAGTAGAGCAGGAAGACTGCAAGAGCCAGGAGTGGTGGATGACTTTAAGGAAATAGTATTTTCTAGACTTATCAAGGCTAATGCACTTGCGAAGTCATTGACCGGGATAGAATGCAGAAGTTAAAGCTAGACCAAACACCACCATGGGGAGAGGGGGAAGTGTGAGCAAAGTCCCATCTCCAGTCAAGAAACTATTTAAAAATTGGTAGCTTCTTGGTGAAAGGCAAATCAGTGCTCTTCCGTGAAATGACCGATACCAACCACACTCCTGGGCAGGCCACACTCAGGAGTAGTTCAGTTGGAAGGAGATCTTGGGGAAGATGGGCAACAGGAAAATTATGATAAAATATACTGTGTAAAATTCTCTCTGTGTAAAAAAAATAAATAGAAATTAAAAAAAGTGCAATAGCTTATCTCAAGCATAGTTAAAATCATATGAACTCACTTTAAAGAGAGAGATTTGTTTTATTTGTAATAATGTACATGTGCCCACAAAGGCCAGAAGCATTAGATCCTCTTGTATCTGGGTTATAGCCAGTTGTGAACTGCCTAATGTGAGGGCTGGGAACCCAACTCTGGCCCTCTGCAAGAGCAGTATATGCAGTTAATGGGAGAGTCATCTCTCCAGACCATAGTAGAATATGCTTTCTTTGGGAATCTAGTTGATATATAGTATTCTGTCTTAGCTAACAGAGGGGTTCCACACCTCAGGCCTTCTGTGATACTGCAGGAATAGAGGCAGGGCTCAGGAATGCTGCATCAACAGATGGCCCTCTGGCATTTGAGAAAACAGTTAAGGTCTTCTGGCTGTCTTGCTTGCCTTTCTCCCCTCAAGCAGGTCGTGAAGAGCTCTCTGAGGGTCCTCTAATGTCTGTTTTGGGGTGGAGAGGTGGCTAAGTGGTGAAGAGCACTGGCTGCTTTTCCAGAGGACTAGGCTCATTTCCCAGCACCCACATGGAGGCTCACAACTGTATGGAACTCAAGTTCCAGGGGATCCAGTGCCATCTTTTGGCCTCCATGGGCATGATGCACTCATGAGGGGCATAGACCATACAGGCAAGCAAAACACCTTCGCACATATAAATGAATAATTTTTAAAGGCTGGTTTTGAGATGCTCATTCCAGGAATACCTTTCCTGTGTCTGGATGGAATGTATGAAGTTGTAGAGAAAGATATGAACAAACGGGTCTTGCTAAGCCCCCGGCCTCAAGTTTATGAGTTATTACACCTTGGATTTTCCAGTCACACTCAGCATGGCAGTCTAGAAAAGCACAAAGATTTCCAAATTTCTGAAGACATATTGTGTAACATAAATTGTTATTAAATAGATGTGTGTTTTAGTCTTGCTAGCCTGTCTTTTCTTACAGAAACCTTACCCTTTAGGCCTAACTTTAGGGAGGGAAATATTGCTTTTCCTCTCCTGTGGTTAGTATTTGGCTTCTTGAGTCCTGTAAATGTATTTCTGAGCCTCTTGGCATACATGCATGAAAAACTAGGTATAAATTAGTTTCCCTTTTATCTGGAACTTGAACAGATTGTTAGTGTTCCAAGTTCAGAAAACGCTACAGTTGGGCTCTTGAAGAAAGTTTTCTTTTTCTTTTTTTTTTTTTTTTAAAATCAAATCCAAACACAGAAACAAAGGAATAGCCTCTGGAAGACACAAAAACATTCTGTCAGGAGGGATGAGCAAAAAGGGCTAGCAGGTAGCAAATGGTGGCAGAGACAGTCCATCAGGTTTCTGTTTATACATGTTGAGGATGTTGAGGCTGAGCGATGGCGTGAGCTCTGTTTATAGTCTGCTGTTGCTCAGGGAGAAGAAACCCACTCGGCGGCTGAGGCAGACAGACAGCTAGCCATCCTCTACTATCTACTCCTCCCCCTCCACTGGGATACAAATTTTAGTTGGACATAGGACCACCCTGCAAAAACACTTTGCGGGTTCTATTGAGTTAGCATTGCCATGTATCCCAGTGCAATGTAACTTAGAAATGTAAGTAGAACTGCCTGTGGAGGCTTGAGAGCCTTTCATTAGGTTCCAGTTTCTGGAGAAGGCTTGTGGTCCCTCTTCCTTGGCATTCTTCCATCCTCCTACTCAGAATATGGATGACTTTGGACAGAGAAATTGAAAGCTGGCATTATGAAAGAACCAAAGAGCCAGAGACTGCACAGGAATGCCCATACCAGTTTTAACGGCATGCTTAAGACTCTAAAACATGAGCAAGAAGCTGGGCATGGTGGCATACTTCTGTGATTCCAGCACCCAGAAAACTGAGGCAGGAGGATTGAAAGTATAAGACCATCCTAGATACTTGACGAAACCCTGTTTTGGTCAACTATCTTTTTTTTTTTTAAATCATTTACCCTGCTTAAGTCACTGTTTGGGGCTTTTTGTCATTTACAGGCACACCTAACTCTAACGACTACAGCAACATTAAACAAACATTAAACAATCACAGATTCAAGGACTTGCAGTTAAGAGACTGTCTCTAGACAACATACTGCTATTGCAGAGAACTTCAGCTCATGCTGGGCAGCTCACAATCACCTGTAACGCAGCTCTAGGCAATCTGACTCTCTTCTGGCACCTGTACTCCCATGCACAGAAATGCTGTTCCTACACACTCAGAGCAAAAGAAACAAAAATAGACATAAATAATAAAGGCAGGCAAGATGACTCCTCAAAAGAGTGCTTGCCATGTAACCCCGACAACCTGCATTCAATCCCAGAACTCACGGCAAGAGGAAAGAATCTAAATGTTGTCTTCTGATATCCACAAGTGTCTTGTGGCATGCAATGCATACATCTGAATTCATATCACACACATGCATATACACATTAATACATAAAAATAAAATTTAGGAACTAGATCCTGCAGTGAAAATGCAAAGTGAGGTCTAAATTCCTATCCCAGTTGAACTTTCTGTTATTCTTTAATGAAAAGATCAATATGTAAATTATAGTAGATGCAAATCAGCACCTGATGTGTTCCCAAGAGCCTGTGAAAAGCCATTTTGCTGTGCATGATATCAAAACAGCACACTTGCCTACTTGACGACATTGCGCACTAGCCAAAAGCTAGTGGACAAGGAAATTATTATTAGACTAGTTAATCTTTATTAACCATTAAAGAAAGTAAATTTCTATTCCCTCTCCACATATTCAGTAGATGATCTCAGCCTTCTCAGAAAAAATCAGAAACCTTCCAAGTCCTTCCATTTTTTAACAGCAAATTTCCCCACTCATCCTGTCTAACCTCAGCTGGCTCCCTTTTCTGTGTTCCAAGCCTTTGTCTTTCCCGCTCAAGGGCAACTTCTCTACCTTTGTGGATCTAGAACTTTCAGTGTCAGGAGATCTTTATGGTAGACTGGTCTATCTCTTGTCTTCTCAACAGGATTGTTCCTATTTGTTTCCAAGCAACCTTGTTTTTCCTAACGGGTCCCGGCTAATAATCTCCCCTCCCTCTTTAGTCGGTGCATCTTGTCAGGTCTTGCCTGGCTGCTTCTCTTCTTGGTACTTTTGTAGCTGACGCCGTGGGTGATACCACAGGCTCCATAATTAACCAGGTTGAAGCCAAACCCATTATCCTCCACGTCAGTTTCCTCATTTCTAGAGAATACCTCGACATATCAAAATACACCATAGTATTTTCGTAAAGTAAAAAATCCTTATAATCAGGGTATGTTTACATATTAACATATTTTAATGTTAGGTATTAGCATATTTTCCAGAATTTTATCTCCTTTATTTGTAGTTTCAAATTATATATAAAACTTAATGAGAACATTGTTGAATAGTCATGCCAAAAGAGTTATTCCTAACAGCCTTTATTGAAACAATTTGTGTTTGCACAAAGAGATTATCAAGATTTCTTCAATTAGAAGTTTGTGTTTAGCTAGTTAGATGGAATCCATTGCCATGGAAGTTAATAATCCTATTCTAATAAACGAGAGGGGTATTGTAGAGAAACATTTAATGCTGCATAGTTATTGCGATTTGTTTGCTTATCCATCTGTTTATTGATTTATGTGTGCCATGTTAGATTGAACCTAGGGCCTCATGAATGCCGGGCAAGCACTGTACCACTCATGCCTGGCTCTGCATATTGGACGTTGTGTGGATATGTGCTTCAGTAAAAAGAAATTGAACTTCTTTGCCCCACATAAGAAAAGACTTTAAAGTAATGGGAGAGAAAAGATGGGCTTCTGACTCCAGCTCATCAAAAGATGTATTTTAGGAGCAGATTTTCAATTACACACCTTCAAATAACAATTTAACCCAGGCAGCGAGAACGGCTGCTTCATCTGAGTTTTGTGATGGTTTTCTGATTTGTTGTTGCTTAAAATGATTATATGAAGGCAGTCTGTTCTCAAAACAATGGAAAAGGCAGCACTGAAGAATTCCAGTGCTGCGTCTCTACAGATGAAGCTGCAGGGACAGAAATAAAGCAGGGGCCTGTATATGTGATGAGGCACAGGGCCACTGTGATTAAACTACAGCCTTCATTTTCCTGAGGCACAGCCAACTCCAGTGGCCTTCTTTTCGGGGTGCCAGCATGACACCGTACGGTATCCAGAGCTTCTTACTACTGAAAGTCAACCACCAAAGCTCTCTGGCAGAGACGGACGATGAACTCCACAAACAGCTGATGCTTTTCAAAGATGGGAGCGCAGGTTGCTAGTAAGCATTTATTAATAATGCCACAGCATACTTCTTAGAGGCTGCCCACACAAGCGTTGTACAATTCAGCTTACATTTTTTCTTTTGTGCCTTGGGATATTTCTGAATTTCATCTAGAATTTGTACTTATTTGTATAAGTACAAATAAGAAAAAAATGGACCTACTTTGGCAATCAGGAAGAACTTTAGAAATTACTGGGGAGATTCATCAAGACGAGACAGCCAAAGTGTCTTAATAATTTTCAGGTTGTCAAAGAGTATTAGTGAAGCCAAAAGTTTATTGATGATGCTGATGAAATATCCATTTGATGCTCAAAATTTTTCAATGATTACACATATAAGTAATCAAGACTTACAAACATTAGTATATTTTCTATAGTCCTGCTAAGATGGTGTGTGTATGCACGCGCGTGCACATGCGAGTGCACACTCCTGAGCTGGTTATAGGGTTATTGAAATCTGGCCCTTTGCACATGCTAGGCAAGTGCTCTACCACTGAGCTGCATCCCCGGCTCCCTCTTTACTTTTTGAGGCAGGTTTTCACCTACAGCTCTGGCCTTATAAGTTTTGATCTCTTGACTTGGCCTTGTTAGTGGCTGGGATTATAGGCCTGGGCTAAGGTGTCATTAGTCAGTATTGTGATTACATATGCTGGCGTATTGATGATTTAGAGATATTGTTCAGTTTATAGAGTTTTGCAGATGCGTATATCAGTTTCCCATTGCTGCTATAACACAGCCAGGCTGTGGTGGCGCATGTCAGCACTTGAGAGGGCAGCCTGCTCTACAGAGCTAGTTCCAGGACAGCTAGGCCCACACAAAGAAACCCTGTCTTGAAAAGGCAAAACAAAACAGTTCCCCAAACCAAACCAAACCAAAACAACCCAAATTACCAGGAGCCTAGTAGCTTAAACAAACAAACAAGCAAACAAACAAAAAACAGATTTCTTTTCTAGAAACAAATGTCCACAGTGACTTTCACTGTTGAGCTAGGCCAAAGCTGAACCTCAGAGCCTGTGTTCAGTCTAAAAGTTCCAGTGAAGAGTTCTTTCCTTTACCGGTTCTGGTTTCAAGGGCCACTCCAGTCCTTGGTTTTGGGCTTCTTCCTTCTATCTCAAAGCCATCGTCCTAGCATCTTAGAGTTTCTAAGTCTCTGCTGTCCCACGACTGGCTCTGCCCTTTCCCCCAGGCTCCGGTACTGGACTCAGCCGGCTAGGGAAGCACTCTGCTACTAAGGCACAGCATCAGCCCTCTGCTTGCCTCTGTTTTATTCGGAGCTTTAGCTGCGCACTTGCTCCACCTGGATAGATAATCTTCCTAGCTCTAGTCTGCATTTTCATTTCAGCACTGGTTTGGAGCCATCTATAGCCTCCATCTGAAGTAGGAGGATCACACGTTCAAGGTTTGCCTGGGCTGTAGAGCAGGTTCAAGGTCAACTGGGACAATTTAATGTGACTGTCTCAAAATAAAAGCTAAAGAAAAGGGCTAGGGATATATAGCATACCCAGCATGTTTACTACCCAGTGACCCCTGGAGACCACAGAGACAACTAAGTAGAAAAAAAGGGCAAAACTTGAAATTTTTATAATTATCTATTGACTTTAGTTTATAATACTGTTTCTCAGGTTACCATTGACAGACATTTTCCTTTATTTTTGATTAAACTATACTAATTGCTGCATTTATAAAACACAGTATCAGAAACCAAGGCAGCATCAAATTACAGTCATTATTTCTAAATACACTGCTTTCCTACTCCCTTTCTTATGGAATGCTAAGACAGTCCACGCCTGATTGTAGACTCCACCTTAAGTTACACTAACTCGACCGTCCATCAGCCGAACATGTGAGACTTCGAAGACTCCTACCAGTAAATTGTGTGGAAAGTTAGTGTAGTTTACACTAGTACTTTCTTCTTAAAATTAAGAAATGATAGGAAGATGGAACGTGTTCTGTCAATTATTTCATGCCCACCTTTTATTTATGATTCTGTTTTGTTTTTGTTTTTTTAACGGGGGAAGGGTACTGGAGCTTGAATCCAGGGCCTCCTAATGCAGGCAAGCCCTCTCACATGCCACGTTTTAGACTGACATGCTCAAATGACCGAAACTAAATCATGAAAAATAATTTTCATGTGTGAAAATAAAAACAATTATTTAAAAAAATCAAGCATACATGTACACACACAGACACACACACACATTCCAAAAGAGCAGAAGACATTTTCTGTTATCTGTTACAGAGAATTATCTTAAATATATGCTGAGTTGTCCTTTTATGAAAAGCTGCATGCTTTTCTACTTTTTGAAAAAAAAATGTTCCATATGTCTATGGATTATTTTTCCTGTGAACACATAGTTACAATTTATTTGAAGTTATAAAAATGAGGACTATCTTTACCTGTTAAGTACAGTGAGAGAAAGCATGTTATTTGGGAATGATGCAAAAAGTCCCTTTTCATGTTCCAACAAGTTAAAGTTAAAAACAATGCCTTTGCCAACACTGCTCTAAGACTTTTTAAAAATTTCTCTGCAAAAATTAAATTTAATTTAATTTTAAATTTCAATTTTAAATTATTTCTCAGTTTAAAAGGTAAAATTAAATGCTCATATATGTAAAATGAACTGACAGAAGAGAAATCAGGCTTGGGCGTTCCTGTTCTTACTGATGACACCTGAGTGAGGAAGCCTGGCTGTAGGGCCAAGGCAGAGAACCTAAACAAGAAGAACCTTGGTTTTCAGTACACACTGTTGCCTTTAGATTGCTGAACAAATGGAGTGAGGGCGGTGAAGCATGGAAGCGAGAACTGCAGGACTCCCACTGACATGCCCGGCCCAATCCTCACACTGTGGATGCTGACTAGGTGTCACCAGTACCAACTCAAATCCGGACAACTAGAACATTAAAGCAGCCATCCAACAAAGAGAAAACAGAGGGGAAGAATGAAGATTCAAATTACTTATGTAAGAGTGTCTTGCAATGATGTTGCTGAGAGTAAAGCTTGTGTCCTAAAAGGGAATGGCACAGATGTGATGGAAGGGAGATGGGGCAGAGGGTGGAGTTCAAAAATTAAGTGGAGATGGCCAGGTATGGTTGCACATGCCTAAATACCAGTATCGCAAATTCAAGATAGGCCTGGATTATATAAAGACCTTATCCTAAAAATAAACAAAGTTAAATGAGTCTGAGGGGAAAATATGAGTTTCTGAGTATAGTGACATCCAAAGCAAATTATGAGTAAATACATAATGGCGTACCTAATAGCCAAGATAAACATGCCTCCATGTGTTTCTGTTTTCTCTATAGTGGTATACTATATAGAAAAAGAAAACTTAGTTGAGATTTTAAAATAATATTTGATTTTATTCTTATTGGTCTTAGAGTAGTAATTTGTAAGGCCCTACTGCTTAATATTGACAGCTTTGAAAGTCACTGAAAAAAAATTAAATGGCAATTTAATGTTAACAGCTGCTTATGATTATCAAATCCATCAAGACCCTTCATGAATACGTTAACACAAACCCACTAAATTACTGTTGCTGTAGACAGCTTGGTATTTTAAAAATGCCTGGTGAGAATAAGGACACTGTAATAATAGGAAGGGCCCTGGTCACAGCTCTCTGTTTTATATTGACATAGGGCAAGGAACTCAGACCTGTTTTATTACTTCACATTGCAGTTTCTACTAACTTAGCTAAAAAGAGATGTCTAGAAGTGTATTAGAAAATCTTGCTTGACCCAAATTCATGTTTCTACTTGCCACAATAAGGAACAAAAATAAAATCCCCATAACAAAAGTAACTCATCTGAGTAAAGGTTAGAGAATATTCAGCAAATTGCTCATACTGGTCTGAATGCCTGAACCCTGATCATGAACTTAATTAATTAACAAGGTGTTCTTTGGTATCTTTTCACCAAATGTTGACAGATTATGGGGATCCGAATTATTAAGGAGAAAGCAGTGCACACTGCACAACATACGTCCACAGACTCTTTGTTTGCTTCACCCTGGGAGTACTGGAGCCATTCTTTGGAAGAATTATTTAATTTAAACTACAAAATATTGTCTCATGCAAAGTTATCTTTCATCCAAAGCTACTTTTCTTTTGTGTGCTGTGATTGAACCTAAGAGCTCGCCCTTAATAGGCAAGCAGTCAACCATTGAGCTATATCCCCAAACTTCTTTTTACTTTTTATTTTGACAATGTTGCTAAATGGCCAGGCTGGTGTTAAGCTTTGTAGCCTAAGTTAGTATCACTAAATGCCCAGGCTGGTGTTACTTTGTAGCCCACATTAGTATTGCTAAGCGTAAGGGCTGATGTTAAACTTTGTAGCCAGTGTAGGTCATACACTTGAAATTCTTCTGTTCTGGTTTCTTTAAGTAGGTGGACAATAGGTTTGGGTCTACCATGCCTGGCTTACAGCATACTTGTTGCAAGTACCATAAGGCATAGCCTCACAGACCAAGGTTTATTATCTAAACCCTTAGTTTCAACTGGTAGAATTTCAGGGAATCATGATAAGGGCCACTATGAGGATAGGAGGACTAAAATTTAAATTACACAAGCAGCTTTGAATCTTACCCTTTACTGAAGGATAACTCTTCCTAGCTCTGTGATGAACCCAACTAAAATAGAATTTTCAAGATCAGCTATCATGCTTCTCAAATAGAAAGCACAAAGTTGGATGAAAAGAATTAAAAGGGAGGGGAAATGCTTTTTGTGTACTTGCTCATGGCTCGAACAAACTCAGGAGCCAGAGCAGGCGTGAAGCCGTTCATGTGGAGAGGACTGCGCACTAGACTCTAGATCACGATGAAGAAGTATTTCTGTGCATGTTCTTCTTGGGCCTTGGGGATGAAGACTGATGTGTGACAGAAGACAACACGGGGCTCTGGCTTCCTCTCTTCTCACGAGTTCCAGGTAGAGGAGAAGCCCAGTGTGTAAGACTGGGAGTGAACTGGTTACTTTTCTTAGCCAGTGATAAAGTGTTTTTGAAAAGCAACTTAAACTGACTTATTTTCGATCAGTTCGAGGGGGTTACAGTTCATCACGGAGGGGGTGTGTGCCAGCTGTAGTTGTGCTGTAGCTGCTTGGCATAAACGAGGCAGCTGGTTCCAGGGAGCAGAGAGCTTGGGATAAGGATCCAGGTTGGGCTATACCTTGTAGCTTCTCCTCTAGTCCTGTATCTGCCAACTAGACCCCATGGCCAAAAGGTTCCGCACTTTACAAGACAGCACCACAAGTTGGGGGACCAGATGTTCAAACACACGAATTTGTGGGGATCTGTTTCATCTTTAAATCATAACAGGGAGTGAGCCAGTCATCTTCCAGGAAGACCAGATGTAGTCAAGACTAGACATGTTCCCTTACTGAAAGTAGGTTTAATTAGGATTTGGTCTCAGAGTCAGCTAGGAGGATAAAAGGTTCAAACTAGATTGTTATCCAAATTGACCTTACAGCTAGGCTGGTGGTATTATTTTCTTGAACTGAAGGATCTACTTCTGAGAAAACAAATCAAGAGACTTTCTAGGAGTCTAGGGTTTTCCTGTGGAATGGGATGGGGGCTTCAACCTCTTTTGGGTTGAGGTTTAAAGTTTCATTATTATTATTATCATCATATCATAATCATCATCATTTAAATCCTAATATAACTAAGGTATGAAAAGTATTGATTTCTCTATTAGTTTTTGTTATGGAAATATCTGAAGACAAGAGAAATAAGAACTCATTTCTTTCAACCTCTTTTTATTTCTCTTTCAATCTTACAAGCAATGCAGTAACTTTAGCAAGAATCACTAAAAGCAATGGCATATACAAAACATTGCCTAAGTGCATCCATCATAGACACAGACAAAACCTGTGTCTGAAAATGGCTTTCTAAGTAAGGGAAGAGTGTTTCATACAAAAAGTCCATTTTCTGTTATTGCCTTTTTGATTTGGACTACTAGATGCTATATATTTTAAGGTAATTTTAACAATTTCTTGTTTCTTGTTAACAAGAATGACTTGTCATCATGAGCAGTGTAGACACTGTCCATTTGATCTACTCTAGAGAGCTGTCTATTTGATACAGAGCAAATAGCCCCAATTCCTTTGTGGAATGAGCTGAGTATAAATAAATGAGACATAAAAATAAAAAAAGTGGCCAGTTCTATCTGAAGGCAACAAAGGATTGGGATGTCTGGAGGCTCTTAATAAAAATGTGTCAAGACAGAATTATTTAAGTAGGATAAAGTGAGGAATAATTTTCCCTAACATAGCCGCCTATAGGATAGTCTCCTATTTAGGAAGGGATGACTTTGTAGTTTAATGACAGTTCTTAACTCTTTCAAGTTAGAAGAACAAAATTAATTTTTTTTTTTGGTTTTTCAAGACAGGGTTTCTCAACAAAATTAATTTTTAACTCCACAAAAAAGAATTTTAATCTTCAGTATTCTTTTTATAATTTTTCACATTGCTCATCTGGGTGGAATTTTCGATTCCATTTTAGTTAAATAGGCACTTTGAAGGTGTCTTTTTTGTTATTATTTTTCATGTTTTACTTCAGTGGTTAAGCCTTTGTCTTTGCTGTTTTGTAAGACATGGGCACCTAAATATTCCAATTCTTCCTTTTAAAATTAGTGTTTATTATTGTCTCTTTGAGAATTACATAAATGTCATAGTACATTTGGGTACTAATTTTTATGAGTACTCTCTGAAAAATGTAGGTATTTATTCTTTAGTGCTGGGAATTGTATATGCGAAGCACATGCTCTGAGCTATCCCCAGCCCTGACATTTTTTGATGAAATATTAATAGAGCTATTATTCTACGTTAGGCTTAGCATTCCAGATGGGGATGACACTTACTACAAATTTCACTCTGTAGGAATTAGGAAATAGTAAGGTTCTCAAAATCAAATCTCAACATAGTTTAAATTTATTTATCAGAGACTGGTTTCCATTTCATCAGAATCTCTGGGCTAGGAGTTGAGAACCCACACCTTGGTAGTTTCTCTCTGTGATTCTAGGGCAGAGTAAAGTATAAGGAACATTGGTCTAAAGAAAGCTGGAGGGAAAAAAAAAACTGAGCATAATAGTACATACCTTTAATCCCAGCACTCGTGAGCTAGATCCCTGAGTTCAAGGCCAGAACTTGTTTTTTGAGTTTTAGAGTAAAACTGTACGATTTAAGGAAGGCTCTGTCTTTGCTAACTAAATTAAACAAGTTTTATATATTTATTCTTCTAATCACTACTAGAGATTATAAAATACTTATAGGTGGGCAGCGATACAGATGGACTACAGGTAGCACCAAGTTAGCTTTCTGGTGCTAGCCCCCAAAAGGATAACGTCAACAGCTTCGGTTAGAGGCAGGAAATCATTCACTCCAAGAATAGGTAGAAAAGTAATGTCAGGGCCAATCAGAATGCTCCCCCGTTTCTCAGGAAGGACTGGCGGAAAACGGGATATTGTTACCTTCAATAAGTGGGACAAAGAAGGCCATGTTAGTGTGGGGGGGGTGGATACTTCCTGGTGGGTTACCAGATGAGGGGGTTAAACCTTGGTGGGGACGACCACTAATCAGACGGCCCCTAACAAGAACGCGTGTAGGCACTGCGGGACGTTATTTTCCGGAATCCTGGAGAAAACGTGAGGTGTGGCTACGGTACCAGTACCAAAAATGGCGCGGACGCACTTCAAGGCCCGGTCAGGTGACCCGGCTCCAATTCCCCTCTCTTCCCTCTGCGGCCCCGCCTCTAACTCCTTATATGTGTGGGCGTGGCCTGCCCGGAGGTGTTGTGGGCGTGGCCTGCCTGGAGGCGCTTTCTTCGGACACTCAGAAAGCAGGGGCTACGCAAGCGCAGTCGGGCTCCAAGGTCGTTCTCCCCGCCCCCTCGCCCACGGCCCCGCCCCATTCTCCCGGGCGGGGCAGGGCCCGGCGTCCAGCGCCCGCTGGCTGGAGAGCCAGTGACTTCCTTGTTGTGAGTCTCGGTCTGGCCGTGTCCCGGCTCGTAGCCCCGCGGTGCTCACCCGGACGGCCAGAGCGAGTTTAGGTTCCAGTCACAACCATGCCCAACCCCAGCAGCACCTCCTCTCCCGGCCCGCTCCCTGAAGAAATTAGGAACCTGTTGGCAGGTAAAGAGAGGGAAGGGGGCGGTGACACCGGGGGCGGGGGGGCGGGACGGCGAGCCGGCAGGGACAGAAGCGCTCAGCCGTCCTCTTCTGCGGGCCGTGGGGGCGGGCCGAGTAGGGGGATCGGGGTGCCGGGGTGCCGGGACGCCGGGATGCCGGACGAGAAGGGAGTGGGCGTGTATGCCAAAATGTACTGATCTTCCCTTCAGAGCCGCAGAGTTAAGAGTTTCCTAAAGACCGAAATGTGAGGGCGGGATATGGACAGCAAATGTTGCTGAATGCATGTGTGAGAACTGCGAAGATAGATGTCCAAGCTGTAGCCCTGAGTGACCGGCCAGCAGGGGTGCAGCTGTTAGCAAAGAGACTGTAGGGCCGCAGGTGCTAAGAGACAGGAAGTGAAAAGGTGCTATTTCCCAAACCCCCATTTTCTTGAGCAGTCAGGTCACACACGTTTGCTTTTTTGAAGGCTGCCCTATTTTCAAATGGCCACTGCCTTCAGCCTCAGTAACTATTAAAGTGAAAAAGGGAAGGATGTGTTCAAAGTCCTGCTTCCTGTATCATGTGATGAAAGAACTTCATCTTTGCACTCTCATCTTCCCCTTTTCGCGTAACATTCCCATCTGTAGGGACTTTGGGGAGCTGAGATGGGGTTCCTTAGTGCTATTGTGAATCTATGATTAGGTCAGTAGTGTACGGAGGTGTGTGTTTCCACCCGAGGAAAGCGCTATAGTTCTGCACAAAGTAGAAAATGCTTCTTTTTAGAGTGGCGTAAGACTTGCCTATCCTGATGATCTTGGATACCATCATATACTTTGTCTTGTCGATGTTAGGATTCTGGAAGTTGGAATAGTTTCAGTTTGGTTATTTCTAAAATATTTCTTCCGATGCTGATCATGGATAACTGGAGTAAAAAGTTTCTCCTAGATGCTTATGTTGTATGTTGTGTATTTTAATTATTAAGAAACAAGAAGGTCATCTAAAATGTACTAATTGAAATAATAAGTTACTGTTGCAACACTGTGAGAGCAAGCATCGTAATACCTTGTTGGGTTGTGTGTGTCATGAATATGATCGAAATATGCAAATACATGTATGGATGCAGACTTGTGTTTGAACGTGATGCAGGGTGATGATGTACTATGTCATTCTGAGAAATGCTTCTTGTCATTAACGAGTGTCACTAAGAGAAATGATGAAAGACTTGTAGATAGTGATATAAGGAAGCGTTTAGTCCATTATATGAACACTTATAGGACAGCTTTGTTTCATTATAGTTAACTTTTTGGGGGGGGGTGTCCAATGCTGGAATTGGATGTTTACAAAAGGGTCTTAATAACTAGATCAGAAAATTTTTTATTCCAGAAACGTCATTGTTTTCAGGTTATTCTAGGTCTATTTTTTAATTAAAAAATACCTCTATTTAGTTTTTAAAGCTTGACAGCTCCCTTAGTAGCAAGTTATCACATGGATCCACAGCTATACTTCTGACATAGTGGGCTATGAGACCCATCATTCTCTGACACTAATAGATTGCAAGTACTTTCTGTGGCTTTCTCTTGTATCATGTCAACCAAAGCTCAGAATTACACATCTTCCTGCTAATACTAACTTTCTGTGTATTTTGCCCTCTTTCAAGTTAGAGGTTGTACAAGCACAGTTTTTGAAATTTGCTTTATATAAAAAAATGCATGAGGGATTAAAATATTAAGACAATAAATGTCTGTGGATTATAGGTTTGCATTCCATTTTATTTTTAGAAGCTGTTTTTAGCTTATGCATCAATGCAGTGTATAGTAAAGGAATTAAACAGGTGAGCTAGCCTTTCTCATGGTGTAAAGCAATTTTTAAGTATTCAAAGATGGATTGTTAAGATTTTATGTTTAATTAACATCTTTAGACTAGACACTCTGCACAGTTATCTCACCCTTGAATCTTATTGGGATGCACATTGATGGTTCTATCACTCAAGTGTTTTGGGTGATAGCACATGATTAAATATAGAGTTGTAAAATTAGAGCGCAGTGTTTTAATTGATTGGATTTTAGAGAGATTGCTGGCTTACTCAGTGCATTCTTTTTTAAACTGAAGATGAGATACTGCTCCTGGTACTTACGAGTAGTTAAGGCTCTTAAAATTCATGGTACAGTGTGAATTAGATAAGGAACCAAACTTTACAAGAATTTAAAATCCTCTGCTTTCAGAAGAAAGAAAAATGACATTTCACTTTATGTTCCATACACTGACTATCTAAGTCATCATATGCCACACATATTAAGTGTTTGGTTTATGGAGATGGGTGCTCAAATGTATTTTTTGTAATCATGTCTTTTCTTTGTCATTGTTTTACTTTCAGATCATAACTTTAGACTGCCGTCTCAATATTTGTCCCCTCCTCATTCCTTTCCTCTTTAAAAACACTGTATGAAAATGCAAAACTAAGGTTACTACTCCTAACTCACAGTAATATCCTTGAAAAAAAATGACAACATACTTTGGACAGTTATAGTTTCTATAGCATTGATATACTAAAACGTGAAGGCCTATATTTTTTGAAAATAAGAAATGTTAAATTATCCTTTTTAGAACAGTTTATATAACATCTTGTTGAATCAACCTTTGACCCCCCTCCCCAACAATGGAAGAACAGGTTTATCTTGGATAATTAAAACCAAAGGATAGCACCAAGTTTTGACCGTTTAATCTTACCCCATACCCAAATATTTTGACTAGGACTAATAGCAAGAGCGGTCTTGATTTATGTGGGTTCTCTCCTGGCAGGCGAGAAGGTGAGCAGCTCTGGGAGTGCTGCCTGCTGCTCTCATTTGTCTAATTACCCTTTAAATGTGGGCTTGCCAGGAGTTTGCAGTCGGATATTCGGACTCCTCATCCGTTCACATCACGACAACACGTTTTAAGAGGAAAGCTAGAAGGGTGTATTACCTTCTTCTTAAGAAATTAAAACTAGTATTAGAGGAAAATAGCTATCAGTTTTGCGCCGAAAAGTTAGAATCAAATCAAACAAACCATAACAAAATGACTATATGGTTTCAGCAAAGTGACCTTGAGATTCTGTTCAGATGGCTGTTTTGATTAGAAATATTGCTTTTCCTCCTATTGGGGATTTCCAGAACTATATTTTTCTTTTTAAACCTTCACACAGTGTAGTCAATAATCTCTTTAGGGGCACTTGATTAAGAATGCAATTTAGTTGAAACCGAGGAAGGATGTTTTCAATGCCAAGTACAGTATGGTTTGTTTCTCACCTTTTCAAATCCTATTTATAATTTGGTCAACATTTTGGTTTTATTTCCCGTATGGGAATTATTTATGGTATATCTAGTATTTCTTCTGGAGCATTGGCTGAGTATGCAAAGGGAAGAGTGCCACCTACTGAGTCCCCAGTCGTCACCTGCTTCTTAGTACCTGGATTGTCCAACAGAGCAAGAACAAGCCTGCCCCATTTTGGCAGCAGCACCTAATGAGAATAAAGTTGCTAAGAGAACATTTGATCTGAAAATGAAATCAACCTATGGCATCTCTAAGATACTTTCTTCTACAAATAGGGATATGAGTTTGCATATCAAGGGACCAGAAGTTTATAGAGATTTTGTTTGGGTCAAATAGTATCAGTAAGCGAAGATGTAGCGTTAGGAAATTTATTTATCTATTTATCTTAAGAGTAACATGCCTTCTTTTTTTCTTGCTGGGGGCTATTTCGACATGGCTTTGCACTGAGTGTTTTCGCCTTGGATCACTAAGTAAGGCTCTTGATGTTATGCACATGTAATTAGTTAATCTAATCTTAATCAGCATTTGTTTCTTTCAAAACCTCTAAATTTACTAAAAAAAAAAAATGAGCAGGCTGTAAGATTTCCAAGTATGTTTATCTCAGCTTTTTTTTTGATATTTGCCTTGATGTACTGGTAGAGAGAAGGTAGGGCTGCCAGAGGAAGGAAAGCCTCTGGTGATTTGAAACACAGTTCAGTTGTCTCTCATAAATTGAACATTAAGTGTCGTATATGGGTGATAAAAGTGGCATAGGCTAGGTTTTATATACTCATTATTCATTTAGTTTGTCTTTTTCAATTAAAGCCAAGTCTATCTTTTTTCATTCCACTGAGTTTACATTTCTTTTTCAATCACATTCTGAACACATTACAATGGATACTACCCAACAGTGGGTGGATATAGTGTAAATCTCAGACTAATGTGTTACTTGCTGTGGCTTCTTTGAAAATGTGTGGTGAAAAGATTTTGATTAGATCAATCTAAAGAGGTTGAAAGATGGCCAGGCTTATCTTTCAACAGCTCAGCTTTTTATCAAAATAAACCATTTAGCTTGTAAAGCCAGTTTTGAGAATTTTGTAGCTGATTGGATTATAAAACTCAGATAACGTTTCAGCCGTTGCACTTGGTGGTCTGTGCGCCTTCATGTCTCTTTCCATGTTTAAAAAGCCCACAGTTCAGCTGTAACGTGGGAAAGTGCATGGTAATCCAGGGGAAGGCATTGACTAAAGCAATCAATAACTTTTCAATTAGCCAGTTTCCAACTTTGGGTATTTGGCTCCATTGATCTGCATGTGCCCAGTTTAATTGATTGTTATATTTTCCCCCGGTAGCTGTTTGGTCAGTCCATTCCCTGTTTTAACAGGAAAGAAAGTGTGGTTCTGATGGCAGTTGAAAGTGTAGGTAAACTTTATGTTAAGGCATTAGTTGGGTGACAGACATCTCAAAGAACACAAAAGTATGGGTCATGCCATAAGGTAGGAAAACATGTGGAATTAAGTAGTAAAGCCATTTGGGGTGCCAGGATTGGTTTGTGCAGTTATTTTATTGTCTGGGACTTAGCAAATGGTGGTGGAGTCATCCCAGTCCTTGCTTTCTCCTTTAGGCAGATTCAGGCCGTCCCAGAGGTGGTGTGTGTGTGCTGGGTGGAGAGAAGAGGGCTTTTACCTCAGGGGCCTGTTCTCCACCTCCAGGCTGCAGGTCTTGTTCTAGGGTGTTCCGTGGTGGTGGAGGGGGATGCTGAGAGCAGGTGCTGGACTCTCACTGCCTCCTGGAGGAGTTTATCACTGGGAGAGTTTTGTTCTTATACCTTTTTGCTATTTGATCTCCATGGAAGTTGGTAGAAAGCATAGTGTCATAGTGTGTGTGTGTGTGTGTGTGTGTGTGTGTGTGTGTGTGTGTGTGTGTGTGAGAGAGAGAGAGAGAGAGAGAGAGAGAGAGAGAGAGAGAGAGAGAGATCTATCCCTGTCCTCACTCTAGAGGAAGACAGGGTGGCAGTTTTTCTAGGAGTTCATATGTACAAAGAGAAAGAAAACAAAAAGGAAAATGAAAGTTATCATTCAGTCATTCAGTGGGTAGGGTGTTAAGTCCTTGCCTCTCAGCGGTCAGATGTCTCCTGAGTGGCCTCTGACTTAACTGCTTAGGATTGTTGAGCCAGAACACGTCATCTTTTAATTTTGTTTTCAGATCTTAACATTTATGTACAAAGTAGTTGTAAATCTGATCTTCCAGCTGCCTTGCCCCAGATCTTTACAGCTGTTCCCACTGGAAGGCTTACTCTTGACAAAGCTGGGTGTAACAGGAGCAAACATTACCACCACGTTTACTTCCGCTAGGATAACCTTTTCCCGTAGCTAACTTGCGGTTGGAGGCCCATTGAAATGGGGGCGATTCTGCTGTTCGAAACAGGCGGTGATGACCTGCAACCCTCGAGGCTACTGGAGAATAAGAAGAGATTGGGGGACTATAGGATCTGTTGCATTGGTGGCACCCTCTTTCCAAGGCTGTATTAGAAGGAGCCAGTAGCCTCTCCCATCCTGCTTTTCCGTGGCTGGCGCCAGTGGGTAAAATAAAACCTCAATCCCCGGGTTCAGTGGCCAGTCTGCGCAGGCTGACCTTTTCTTGTAGTCAAATTACCACATTTCCCCGAATTACAGGCCGAAAGGAGTCCGCGAAATCTACATATGAACAGAAGGACACGACCCCTAAAGGAAGGTAAAAGAGGGCCACGGCGGCTTGCAAGCTCACCGCGGCTGGCTACTTTACCATTTGCAGGGCTATTTGGAGCACAATAAAAAGCTTCAAATCTCTTTTTCAACCAGCCAGAGGAGCGCTTGATTTACCCAAGAGTTTTATTGCTGGCTTTTGAAATATTACTCTGGCTTTGAGGTACAAAGCCGCAGATCCAGCCCCATTTGTCTGGTGTGACCGCTCCAAGCTTAGCATTCTGCGCCCAGCTCTCCGTTCCCAGCTACGTGGACAAGAACCTCGAGGTTTAAGGCTGGCTAGGTTTGGGCTGGTTTCTAGAGGCAGGGTTGGGGCACCCCAGGACATCATGGTCCCTGGTCCCTGTTCTGGAGCTAGCTAAATCGCCGGGGAGCAAAGTCGGCGGCGAGCTGCGCTGCACCGCTATCGCTGCCAGGACAGGCTAGCGTGTTCCATCCGCTAGTTCTGATGCGGTGTATATTTTAAGAAGCACCCTAGACTTCAAAAGCTTAAATGCCAACCAAGTCTGTGGACAACCAATAAACCTTTCCTGCAGCCTTTCCCAGCTAAAGTTCTTGTTAAACACCACCACAAACAAAGCAGTTTTTTCTCTGCATTTCTTAGGAGAATTATTAAAAAAAAAAAAGCCAAAAATGTTTGGAAAATCTTTCTAACTGCTTTTAAGCCTTTTTCTAGGAAAAAGCTTGGGAATAAATTTATTGAAAAGACTATTTTAGAAGTATAGATATTTTCCATACTCAGTCCTCCTCTCGAGAAATACGAATTTTTCCTAATAATGTTTTCTCCAAGTAGATGCTTGAGTTCTCATCTTTAAAACATACTGGGAAAGCTTTTAGGAAACAGCACATAGAGCATGTAGCCTTCTTGTTGTTGTTTTCTGAATTTTTAGAAAACCGAAATGACCTTTTAAAGAAATAACTCGGGCAGTAATTCGTTCTGTTGTTGCTTCCGGAGATAGAAAATAGATCCTGTTTGTTTTAGCTGTGATTGCATAATGAAAATGTAAAATAGGCAATTAAATACTCGTGGAAGAGGGAATTAAAGACAAACATTGAGTGAAAATAACATTAAGCAGACCGACTGTTCACCAGTCTATGTGCCCCTGAGTCTTTCAAGTACAGGGTGAGTTTGGGAGAGCTAGCAGCAGGAGCCTGCTGTCCCTTGGTCACCGTGTGGATACTAGGGAAGCCAAGGATCTTCTCCTTCAGCTAAAGTTTGCTTGTCCAAAGGAGACTTGCTCCTGTGGGTGGAAGCTGTTGCTTCAGGTTTTACTGTTTTGAACCCACTTGAGAAATTGTCCTATGTTTACTGACTTCTCACGATGCCTGTTTACTCCTTAATTTAGGGGCCACAGAAGGAAAGAGGAGCCAGGACATTTTGTTTTCATTTCATTTTGTTATTTACCTTTTAACATATTTGTTGTTATTGGGCTTCAAACTAGAAGTTATTAAGAGATTGTTTTGTGTTTTAATTTTATTTTTCTCCTTGTATTTATTGGTTTAGCAAAAATTATGCACTTATTATAAATCTGTAACAGCTTAATCCATATTCCTCATTGGAGCAAAATACTTTTTGTAATCAAGAATTTAAAAGTGATTCATTATAAATACAGTTGAGATTATTGCACTTTCATTATTTATGTGTAATATTATGTTTTGATCTTTTTACCAGTGTAAATTAAGAGACAAAGTAGTTTGATTAAAAAGAAAGTAAGATACACATCTTTCCAGTATGAAATGTGGATGATTTGTTGTCATGTTTAAAATTTTAATGTAATTCTTTAAGAGATATTTTAAAGTGAGTCATGAAATTGTGAAAATAAAATATGTGTAAGCTATCCAATATTTCACAAACAATAAGAATGGACATCTTGGGATCAACTAGCAAGGACTTCTTGGACTTTACAGGAGAGAGAATTAGCCAACCAAATATTTAAGAGTTTACTGCAACTTCAGAAGAGACTGTGGAAAATGTTATATGAAGCCATAGAAATCTATTTCCTAGACACTACATTTTTAAATAATAGAAGAACCCATTTTTCACTTCTTTATTTAAATAGTATTCCAGGTAACTAAAAGCAAAGTGGGAAGCAAGGGCTCACATAACCACATAGCTGGTTGTCCTTTGATTTTCCGGTAGCCAGCATGAGTGGGGCAGGTAGCAAGGAGGGTATGGTTTGGGGATTTTGGCTAGAAAAAAAAAAGATTTATTTTTTTCCTTTAAGCCTTAGATATTATGTGTTCCTGAAAGTGGATTATACTGAAAGAAAAAAAAAAACCACACTCTTGCCAGTGATTTTAGCTTATCTTTATAAAATACTGCAAATGACTTGTTCTTATAGCAACTTAATTATAGAACAACAGTAGCGCATGCATAAACACTTTCTGCTTGCTTTATAGAAAAAGAGAATTTGTTTCATGGGGCACCATAGTTTATTAAAGCTTTTGTGCTTCTTCCTAGTTTAATGATGGCATACATTCAAATAGCATTTGCTGTACTAAGCATCAGTAGAATATACAGATTTTATTAGCTAAGTGGTGAGCAGATTTGTTCAACTTAGTTTTTGTAACATACTTCAACTGTTATACTTTGGACTGATAAATAGCTACCATGGATTGCACAGATATTAACACTTAAGTGCAGAAATAATCTTTGACCTATTTGTCTTCACAAAAATGGTTCTTTTCTATAATTTGTATCCTTTTTTTTTATATTTCATGGTTTAGATGTTGAAACATTTGTAGCAGACACACTGAAAGGGGAAAATTTATCCAAGAAAGCAAAGGAAAAGAGAGAATCTCTCATTAAGAAGATAAAAGATGTGAAGTCTATGTAAGTTACTTACCTTTTATTACTAATTTCTTACTTGGAAATAACTGTGTAATTAATGTTTGTTATGGAGTTAAATTTTACATGCTGATTTATTAATGTTAAGTGTTTTTAAAGGACAGAAATGTTTCCATTATACTAGTTTTAAACACAGATGTAGTACCCTTTCTGTTTATAGTTGTATGTTTTTTTAAAGTATGCTAGCAAAATGCTGTGTTTATTTTGAGTGCCTAAGGACATATTTTAGGATTTTACTACCCATCAGACCTTGAAAAAGAAAATCCTTTAAATTGTTACTGCATTAAATAAATAAGTGTGATATAGATATTAAAGATATATGTTCTACTATTGGATTTTTAAAAATTCTCTCTCTTTCATACTTAAATCTTTAAAATGCATGTGTTATAAATTCTTAAGCCTCTTGGAATTTTCATTTCAGGATAGAAATAGTTTTTTCTCTAGATGTATATTTATAATATAGATTTTAGATTTAAATTATTGCCACTAATTAGACCTTGCTTTGATTTTCAACCATATTTAAATGTTTTATTTTATTTATTTTGCAGCTATCTTCAGGAATTTCAAGACAAAGGTAAATTCAAATCTGAAAAGACTTTCTTTTGTGGAGATTTTTAGTAGGTAATCTGACATTCTAAAATTTTATCGTTGGGATCAAAACTTTAATTTCCATACTATGTGCTCAGACCTTCAAGATGAGAGTGCTAGCTCCCCCTGCTGAGAGGAATATTAAGAAGCATATCTAGAATTCTACGCATTTCATAGTCTTAAGGTTTTATGTTTGTTAGTGGGAGCAATCTAAGTACAGGCATGTACCTACAGTTGTACATGGAGTCAGGCATGTACCTGGAGTTGTTGCACACAGGTGTGTACCTGCAGTTGTACATGCAGTCAGGCATGTACCTGGAGTTGTTGCACACACAGTCAGGTGTGTACCTGCAGTTGTTGCACACAGGTGTGTACCTACAGTTGTTGCACACAGAGTCAGGTGTGTACCTGCAGTTGTTGCACACACAGTCAGGCATGTACCTGCAGTTGTTGCACACAGTCAGGCATGTACCTGCAGTTGTTGCACACAGTCAGGTGTGTACCTGCAGTTGTTGCACACACAGTCAGGCATGTACCTGCAGTTGTTGCACACAGTCAGGTGTGTACCTGCAGTTGTTGCACACACAGTCAGGCATGTACCTGCAGTTGCACACAGAGTATTTAGATGAAGCAGAGATGAGCTGTCACCCATTGTTGTATCACACCACAAAGATTGTTTTATGGGGGTATAGGTGGACCTTGGCTGGGTGATCATAATTCATGCTTTTGTGGCACGAGATGGGACGCAGGTTTTACATATGCTAGAAGGCACTTTACCACTGAGCTATGTCCCTCGCCCTTAGGTCATGTTTTTAAAGGCTGAGTAAAAATAGTTACAAATTTTATTTGATAGCATAAATAATATGTTTTCAAATGCTGATCCTTATTTTTATTTTGGTTCTTTTGATTTGAATAAATATGTACTTTAGAGATGGGAATTTGTTTTCATTGTTTTTGAACTATACGGGAGTGCAGGTGAGGTGACAGTTTGCTTTAAATCCGAGAGGCTGTTGATTGGAAGGCACTGGAAGTTCCAGGTCCTTCATATTTCCAGGTCTTTGAGAGGACTTGCGTACTGTTCTTATATCCACAGTGCTAGCTCACAGGTCATGACCTTCAGCTTGTGGATGTCAGGGTGAAGACTGCACTGGGAGGTCTGTTAATCTGTGGAACTAGTTTCTAAGTGTGGGCCAGAAGACAATGTGACACCTTTTTACTGGCTCCCAATGATAATTCCTATTTATTTGAGAGGACTGTAGATGAGAGGACAGCCACAACCCCAGGACACCAAGCTCTTAGTGCCACAATTCACAGTTCTGTGACATTTTGCTTGTCAGACCGGTGTGAGCTACGTGGACCAGAAGAGGATTTTCCGTACTGAGATGCTGTAAGCATGATCAAAGCTAAGAGCAGGAGAATGTCTCCTCCTTTCTAACTTATAGTTCTGTGCTGCAAGGAATCTGAACTGTGGGTTTATCCTGCTGCTTTTCCTTAGGTGAATACAAAGATGAGTTTATACATTTTGATCATGATTTTTCTAACACTGAGTTATTTGTGAAGAAGTAATAGATAACATATCTTAGCTTGTCTTCAAAGGTGTATTTTGCTGCACTGATAATTTATTGAGCTCTTATTGTGGCTTAATTATTTGTACATTAAAAAATTTTAAGCTAAGAAGACATGATAATGGGAAGCCATTGTATAATTGCATGTCATTTAGTAATAGTGTAGGGGCTTTCCCTTTGGGATTCTGTTTTAGAACTTGTTCAGGTGTGTGGATATTAAAATTACATTACCGAGACACATTCTTTGTCTCCAAAGAGAATGGAAGTTTGTATAGTATTTGGTAGAAATTGAAAAATGAGCCTAGAATAAGAGTTCAAATAATGTGGAATTCAGAGATTTCCCCGCAATCATTTTCCTCTGAATAAGTCATTTGCATCTCAGTCCTGCTGTATTGAGTTAACTAATCACCAAGAATGCCTGCACAAAGTAAGCCCGTGGATAAATTAGATGTATACCTTGGAGAAATATGAGAAGCTGAGTAATTTTATGCCCTCACACCCTCACAATCATTCAGCTTTGTTCTAAAAGGACTATTTTGTAGCTTATTAGGACTAGGAAAGGACATAGACTTAATAGTTAGCAAGTGATTACCCAGCATGTATCTTTAAAAGATCTCCATGTTGAATGAATTCAGTTCTGGTTTGATGCTACTGTCCTGCTTACGGTGTCCCCTGGGCATCTAGGGCATTTTCCTGTGTTTTGAAGTCCCCTCCTGTTGTAATTAGGTGGAGAGGTGTGGGTTATATTCCCAGCGCCTAGCTCCCAACCCCCAGCCGCTGGCCCGCTCAGCCACTGGTTGCTTGCTTATGCCCAAAATAATCACATGAGACTGTATTCATTTAAACTCTGCCTGGCCCATCATCACCACCCTCTTCTTGGCTAGCCCTCACCTCATAAACTAACCCATTATAAAAGTCTGTAAGTCACCACGAGGTTGGTGACGTACCGGAAAGGTCTAACCTGCATCCATCTGCGATGGTGGCTCGTGGCGTCTGGCTCACTTCCTTCTCTCTTCCCAGAACTTCCTTTCTGTCTACTCTGCCCACCTAAGGGCTGACCTATCTTACAAGCCAGGCGGAGTCTTTATTTTAGCCAATCAAAGCACAGAAATACAGAAGACCCTCCTACTCCTTTCTCTATCTTGTTTGCTATAGGAACACAGTGAAGTGAGCAGAAACAGGGTTTGCCTGTGTACTCTTGTTTCACATCCTTTGCTAAGTCAGTGATAGGTTCATTTTAATATTACTATTGTGAGAAAGAGGTTCAGGGAGATAGTTCTTAAAATGAATAATTTGAGTTTTACTCATTTATAATTATAGTTACTAATTTCTGTAATGTTCACAAGTGTCTATTTCCTTCTTTGTTCCTTCCCCTGCATTGTAGAAAATCTCACATCTTGGGATTTACCAAAGCAGAGTTTATAGGTTGAAGTGTTTAGTCTTTAAAACTAGTTAAATTGATATGGTAGTTGTAATTTTAGGCTGTATAGATCTTCGAAGATTTCATTTGGTATTCTGACATATCATGAGAATAGCTTGCTTAACTCCAGTGGTTTTTAAATGTTGAGGCTTACTGCTAACCGTGATTTACATTTATTTCCAAAGGAACATATTGTTTTAAAACTTCCCTTTCCATTTATTTGATTTTTAAGGTTCTCCTTATATAATTGAGCATAGATAACCCATTGAATAGTTCTGTAAAGTTGTTAACTTTATAATAATTATCAGTTGTTTATCTAAATGCTTTCATTTTTATTAATAAATATTTGAATCTAGGCAGAGCGTAGTTTGCTTGGTATAGTCCCTGTCGCTCAGTGGGTATTCATCTAGAGTGAAAAAGTTCCTATAACTGTGGAACTCTTGAGCAAGACAGATAACTAATGTTAGTTTCTTAGTTACAATAGGTTCTGATACTATCAAGTGTACTCCTGAACCCTAATCCTATAGGTTCAAGGCCTCTACACACTGGAATTATGCTGTATGATTAAAATTTCTTACTGAGGCAGGGTCTCTCTTTTTAGCCCAGGCCAGCCTCTAGCTCAGGATTCTCCTGCCTCTGCCTCCCAATAACTGGGATCACATATGTACACTAGCATACCCATAACATAATTATTTTTAATTGTTCTCTATCAAAGGGCTCTTAAAGTGACTTAAAATGATTATTTTTGCATTTTACACATTGATATTTTATAAAGACTGTTTGTAATTGAGCATTAGCTAGGATTTTTATGTGTATTAGGTCCATAACAAATAGTTATACTCTGGTGAAATCTTTACCCTGTATTAGTCTCAGTAATGATTTCGGCATTACTCCCTGTATAGATTTATTGGAATAAGATAATGTAACACGTAGCAGATGTTCAGTAAGTACTGTCCAGTGTGTATTCACCAGTGTAACTTTATTTTCAAGAGGATTGAAGTTATTCTTGATTCAGAAGTTCAGATTTGAAGATTTTAGAAATGTTTAAGTCATTAGAAGAAGTAGATATTAAATGGGATGCCATTTCAAGAGAATGTTTTTCAGTTTCGTAACTGCTAGTATCTAGCTTTTTCTTTCCCTGCCTCCTTCCCTTCCTGTGCTAGGCATACTAGGCGTGCACTCGGCTGAGTGCTGCAGCCCTGGCCAGCATCTCGTGTTTCACGTGATTGTTTTAGATGCCACAGCTCGGGTGCTCTCACCCTTCCCTTTAGCAGTTCTCTTCCCTCTAATTGTGAAAATATTTAAGAGATTTCGCCCTTAAGACTCTATCAGTATTGTTAACTATGCACAGATTTATTTGGAAAGCAGTTTCCTTTGACCTTCTCATTTGTATTATCTAAGCTTATTAATGGGCCACTTTTTAAAAATAGCGTGACTGTTAGGTAAGAGGGGTTATGCGTTAGTGTGTCCTTGTGGAGTCGTCAGAATAATGGAAGAGTCAGTCTTGGGATTTAATTTTCTTTCCTTACCCTTCCTAACAGTATATTTTCAATCGAAAGTTAACTCCATAATGAAATCTGAGCAAATTAAACTCAAGGAGTCCCATTCCACTGCCCCTCCCTCCTCATGCTTTTGTAAGAGTGCGCTAAAGCATGTTTGAGATAATGGGGCCACTAATGGTAGCAGCCTGTTTTCAAGGAGTCCCAGAGAAATGATGGCCTTATTTTGAATCTCCGCCTCAGTTTGGTGTGAGTTATGTTTATTACCTGTTGGCTGTAAGTTGGCCTTCTAAGAATAAAAGGAAAATCTTCTGTCATTTAGTAGCTTAAAAACTGAACTTCCCTAAAGAAACTACAAAGTAAATGCATAATTCTGTATTATTACTTGAGAAATTGGACTGGTTAAATTAACTGATAGAGAATTAGAAATTAATTTGTTTTTATTTGGAGTTATCTCTCCAAATTTTGTCCTTGATGCTCTTTGTGAGATTTATTCTCTAAACTGTATTTTAGTTATAATTTCCTTTACGTTAGCAGCTCTACATATTTATGGACTATAAGTGATATTTCAATATGTATATAAAATAGGCTCTAAATTTTAGGTATATTTGGCTGATTATCTGATTATATTTAAAATAGGGTTGTATTTGACAAAACGCGATAAATTGGGCAGAATGCCTTCAGTGGTGGTAGAGGTCATGTCTATGCAGTCACTGTAGGCTGCGTCCGTAGGCATTTAAGAAAATGGTAATTGATTATAAGCCATGTGGAAAGGGATGGCTAGCAGTATTATAAATTTCAAAGTAGTTATCAGGGTCCTATGCTGCTGTGGTACAATTAAGCCTTGAAGTTGCCACTAAAATGCAGGGACGGGAAGCCTTGGATCATTGTCTTTTAGATGGTTAACTTTGTATCGTTAATTAAACTTTTGAAAGTTGTGGGATAAATCAAATGCTTTTCTAGGGAAACAAGAAACAGTATTAATGAGCAACAACCCCATAATTATCCTTGTGAGTACATAACAGGGACACATTCATGTCTTTTCTTTGCGCAATAACTTTTACAAAGAAGTATTTTTAAACTGATCATTAATTTTATGACCACCGAAATGAGATGCGAAATTTATGCTGTTGTCATTGGCACAGGCTCAAGGCAGCACGGACATTATGTGTGATTGTAATAGAATGGCTGCCAACTAATGACTCTGCAGACATTACACTCGAGCATGCTTTTCTTTTCGATGTCTGATTAGTCTGTAATGCTTTCAATTATGTCTGTAAATTGTATTGGATACGTTTACCTGATGCCCATTGTTGATTCGAGTTCACTATTTTATTACATAAACACACATTGAACATTTTCCATTTAATTTATAGAAGCCTTTGCAGGTATAGCTATAGATACTTAGCCCTGGGGAGGAAAGATGCTGTGTGCTACTCAACAGCGACCCCTGTGTTCAGTTACAGAGCCTCAGAAGAGAACAGCCTTTCCCCCTTAGTAATTAGATGGGAAGATGGTTGGATGACAAAATCAGAGGAGGGGTAAAGGGATGGCTCCTCTTTGCAATAAAGCCATGCTGGAAAGTAGTGTTCTTTTAGCTTAATGCAGTTTTAAAAAGTGAATGCACCACACACAGATACTGTATAGATTCCTGTACAATCGGAGCAGTTCCTGGGAGCAGAGGATGGTGGCAGGAGGTAGGTGGGTGGTGGTGTGGGGAGGACAGTCCCATAGCAGTATTTTCCCACAGCAGTATTTAAATTAGCTTGTCTTTGTTAAATACAGTTATCACACTGACTTAAAAAAATCAGTTCTTTCAATAAGGAAGCTGAAGTCAATTTCGTTTTCATATATAATCCAAACAGTATTTTTATTTAAAAAAAAAAACATAACCAAAGAGGTCTTCAATATGTCTGTGACCGATTTTTATAGAAAAAATTTTCTTACATCAAATGTTATTGATGTTATGATTTTTATAATCTTTGTTATAGATAGCATATATACACAATATAGATTGGTATGTGAACCTATGCATATATGGTCACATACACACACACACACACACACACACACACACACATATATATATATTAGAATAGATAATAGACATCAAAAGTTAAACTATTGATTTTTTAAAACTACAAGGAAGTTTGAATTTATCTGAGCATTTCAATATAAAATGTGAGAATTAAGCCTGGGTATCTGAATTCATTTCAATGGATTACTTAACTTTATTGTTTCATGTAGTTATAGCACCTGGTATACCAAATGCTAAGTTCTGGTAATGTATATGAAACATTCTGATACCTTAAACATTCAGCAAGGTTTATTTTTTATTTTTTAGTGTGTAAAGTGTCTTCAGAAAATTAATACAATAATTCTTACTTCACTAAAAATAGGGCAGAGCAATGAAAAGTAACTGAAAATTCTGTGATCTTTACTATATATTCTATCACAACATGCTCAAAATATTTTAGTAGCTTTTTATGAGGCTCTTTTTTATGTTTGTAATCAGCACTCTCTTCATAAGAGAGATAGTGTTCTGGAAAGTACCTTGAATATCCCAAGAGAGATGAGATCTGAAGAGTTGGTAGTATCTATATGTATTCCTTGGAATTCTAACTGGGGAAGAGTTATTACCATATTTATTGTATGAGTGACAGAATTGTTAAAGATGATGAGATAGCTGTCTGTGTTCTGCTCTTCAGGAGGGATGTCTCCATCTTTACATTTTTGAAGATTAGGATGATGGTTGCTCATGGAAGAGGAACATTATAAGGAAGTAGAAATTAGCATTTAGTTCTTAAATTATATAGACAATGTTGTCTTGGAAGAGCCAATGTCTATTCAAAATGTGCAGGAAAATAGGAAGCAGCCATCAAAAGGATGTCAGAGGACGCACACACACATCCCATTGGATGGATGTCAGAGGATGCACACACACATCCCATTGAATGGATGTCAGAGGATGCACACACACACATCCCATTGGATGGATGTCAGAGGATGCACACACACATCCCATTGGATGGATGTCAGAGGATGCACA